>JADNRX010000707.1:0-26053 GCA_015501595.1 Hymenopellis radicata
AAACCCTACACCCGCCCCGAGCTGCATCATCTGCTGGCATGGCTTATGCGGCTCGTCCCCGTATGGTCGCTGCCTCCTAGGGCCTCATCGCATACCTGTCACCGCTCTTCTCATTATCTCATACAAGTTCACCTCGGACCACCGCCAGCAGCCGCAACTTCAAATCCCTCGCCGTTGAATTTGTCGTTGAAGAAGGACAACCGCGTCGTGTCGGACAAGACATGGCACCCATGCAGTCTTTTGTTCCTCCCTTCACAGAGCCGTTGCTATGTGTCGTTTTCATGGTGAATACATATCGTCCCAGCTTCGAAGTTCTTTCAAATCTCTGTATTTTGGTTGAATAATCATCCCTTTTCGCTCTACGTGTTGTGAATGTTCGAAAGTGGTCCTATATTTTTCAATCAGAATCGAACTGATTCTTTAGCGACATCATGTCGCGTCGAAATCCATGAGGTTTGAAAGAAACGCGTCGAAAGCGCCATGTCCAAAAAAGGGTTTTACATAATCAGCCGGTGTCCTGCTAAGGGCCCCGCGATCACCATAAGACTAATATTGAAGTGCTCGTGTGCTCGAGCATGCTCACACGTCCATATGGTCGCGACGTGTCTTCTCCATAGGATCTACGCGCCACCTCCTTGGCTTACTCATCTCATAGGCTATTCTTAGGTACATGGTCTCGTATTTAAGTAGGTACTTGAGGATGTATTCGTTACTCGTTTGCTTTAGAGCCAATGCACTGTGTGCTCAGCAAGCATGCCGTTCCGGCTGACTAGCGCACATCGACACCCGCGTCGCGTGTTTTCCAACAAACACATGCGCCGCACCGCTTCTTCTTGCTTGGTCGTTCTCTATAGGTGAAAGTTGTACTGACACACCGAACCAAATGATAGTTCAAGTTGCATAATGGCATTTAAACTAAAAAGAACGTACACGCATATTTGGTGGTAATACTGGGTAATAATTCCACTTTTTACAGAGGGTGAAATACTGCTTTTTTAAGTCACTTTTCAAAGTGAGCCGGCACTTTTGACAAGTGAGAGTGTGCCTCAACAAGTGGAAGGCTACTTTTCTGAGAGTGAGATCCTGGTCTCAGAAAGTGAGTGTGAACTCTGGCAAAGTAAATTTCACTTTCCGAAAGTGACTGGCCACTTCCATAGAGTACCACCTCACTTCTGATTTTAATCAGAAGAGTGGCAGGAACGGGGGGCGGGGGAAGGCGCGGCAGAAGTGCGCATGGTTGATGCCATCATGCGGCGTTTCCGCTTCATACCGTATTGGGATGAGCTTCGCCATGATGTGGCGTCTGCGCCGTCTTCCCCGTATCATGCCATGTTTGCAGTACATATATCCAAATGCTAATTGCGCAATGACTTTTGTCGGTCATACCTTTGGGTGCCACTGCCCTCATGCCGTCTTAGTCGCGCCCGCTTCCGAGTCCTCCTAGGATTCGTCATTTGGCATTCCATCGTTGTCTTTGTTTTCAAGTCTTCCAGCCCATCCGCCTTCGCATATGGCTGCCCGCTACTGCCTTTGGTCCGTATCGAATTCGCAATTGCTCGCTCACTGTCTTCCGTCGCAGACCGACTAGTATCGTCCTCATTCTGATTCAGCTGAACAATGCCACCGGTGATTGAACCAATACGGGCCCTTTGACCTTTCCTCGAAGGGAGACGAGTCCGCGTCAGTCCTCGATAACACGACGGTAAGACAAGCACTAATCCAGAACAGCCTCGTCGACGGTGGTAGGCCTCCGAGGATATATCAGATGCATTGGTTTATTCTCCACGGGTTGTCCTTGCTGTTCGTGCTAGTACTGTCTGTTGTTCCTTAATCATGTTCGTCATTCTTCCATTTGTTGTTCTCACATCATTCAGGCCGTTTAATGAATCTCGAAGGTCGCCCCGGCTGACAACGACGACCAGATTGGAATTTAGGCGCGCCGTCTGCAAGCTACGTCAGTTGCGAGCATCCGAAAAAGTCAACAATGCATTGTCGCCCGGAGTCCAAAACATGGTACCCGTTATCGACGGTGCGAGGTTGTACTCCGTATCGTACGGGTTAGATGGGTTGGACGACCCGCGGGATGTCCCATGGGCTCTAGGGCGTATTTCATGCCCGACGACAGCCCCCGAGCCATTGCGCGGGGGGTATCGAACGTGCATGAGGACCGAAGAGAGGAAAGGTAACACGAGAATTGCAATGGTATATGTGAGGTCAGGAAGGATGAAGGCAATGCGAGCAATCAACGTTGATAGGAGCTGCCCACGAAGTGTGAACACAATCACGGACACGGACAATCCCCTACAAGAAAGGCTTACTCGAATTCAGATTAGAATCGGGCATGAAGTACCCACCAATTCCGAACAGCGAACTCGAGGTCCAGGCTTGTGTAGAAGAGAATTTGGAGGCAATGCTTGAGATACAGCCTAAATCGAGAGGATCAGTACAACACACTCCAAGTTCGACACGACTTACACCAGTATGCTTTCCACAAAACGTCGGTCGCTACTTGTTCGCGCGCAATGCATTCAAGGTCGCCTCCGTCATCGTTTCGAGGGAATATCCTCGAAAGGGGTGGGGCAGAGCTCAGAGATAACGAGTATAGGATTGCGAGGTCTCAGCCATAGTAGGTGGCGAACAGACTTGCGAGACATCTTCCGTATGCTTGTGTTGCTCTCGGAAGGATAAGTTAGCCGTCTGGCCTGGAGTCGCGGGTTTAGACGCTTGGAGTCGAAGCAACAAGGGTAACAATACTTACCATGGTTAGGGAAGATACCCATAGACGCCCACTTGATGGCTTGTTGGAGGTCCGCGTCATCGAAGATGATATTAGGGCGCCCAGTGCCAGAGTGGTGGCCTTCAAATTCGACTTGGACGATGCCTCCTGTACACGTCGTACCGTCGCTGTACTGCCTGTGAACGCTACCTTCTGGATGAGAGGATGTTCTGCGACGGCTTGACTGTAGATGGCGCTCCCTCGTCCTACGTATCTAAGAAAGAAAGCGTAGAAAATCCTAGTAGTAGATATGCAGGCCCATGTCATTAATATAACCATCTACGAATAAGCGATGCATCGCCGGACGTAGTGCCTTCCATCAAACCGTGGCCACAAGCCGAAGTAAGATGGACGGCAGTGAATAACACACCGCATATTCGGGAACGCGTTTGCCAGCAGCACCGGCAGATACCAGTCATCACGACGCGATTTTAGGATCGCCAGCGTCGGAATGGCGAGTCGAAAACATCTGGGAACGGTAACATGAGTCTTGAGTATGGCCGTTCTGTGAAAGAAGGGGGGGTCAGTTAACTTGTTAAAGCCGAGGAAGGATACACGCACCCCTAGAGCAGCTCGTTCAAAAGCGGGGGCGACTACCACCAGTTGGAAGACGCGTTGGAGCCATGGCTACAGCGAGGTGTCCATGAGCCTGACGTCGCGCCCCTGTCCCGCGAATAGTGATGGCAGAGTAAGGACAACAGATAAAGATGTCCATAAGGTAGTGGTTGTGCTTGACGCGCTGGTCACCGTGGTTCAAACACAAAGCCAGCAAGCAGTGCCGTATCTTGAGGTCAAGCCTGAGGAGGTAAGTTAAGTATGAGCGTGAAACTCACTGAGACTCACTGAACAGCAGCGACGACGACCTTCATGCTCGAGGGATCGCACCTTTGGTTGTTAATCCATGAAGAGATATTACCAGAATAGTCGTCTGAGACTGGCAACCCGACAACCCCAGACGAATTCGCCGGCGGTTTGAAGGCGGCAAAGTTGTGCAAAGCCTTTCAACGTCGACGGTGTTATGGAGGCCGTGAAGAGTTTTGTGAGGTCAGCCGCTGGTAGGAATACACCCTACCGCCGTTGCCGCGGGCTCGGCCATGTGTCGCCGCTGGGTGGGTAAGAACGGGTGCCACTTGACGGCGCCGTAGCGGTTGAGATTCACGTCGCACGAGGTGGGCAGCGCCCTGCAACGAGACAGTTAACACGAGAACAAGGATTCGTCCTGCCTTGAGACCGCCACGGGTAAGTCAGCGCACAGCGGGGTCCAGGGTGAGAAAATGCAGGCTCACCCTCTGACGCGCTCGACGCGCTGTCACAAACAGAGAGAAAGCGGTGTTTGTTTTCCTTTATTTCAAATAGGCTGACTTACCCGTTTAGGAATGATCGGCGGCATCTGGCGGAGTTGGCGGGAGCTTCTACGAAGCTGTGCAAGAAAGTGCCGCTTCACTTCCGTAAAGTGGCGTCTCACTTCCGAAAAGTGGCCGCTTGCTTCTGAAAAGTGTCTGCTCACTTTCGAGAGTGGACATTCACTTTGCAAACTTGAGTGATCATTTTCCAAAGTGCAACGTCAAAATTTGATGCTCACCATCACTTTGAAGAGTGATCATGCAAAATTTCGGTGAAAAAGGCAAAGTAAGTGAAAATTTAATTTTTACACAGTATTTCGCCCATACGCATACATACATGGGACCCAACTTATTTTACTATATCCTAAAATGATCACACTATCACAGCGCTAATTGTACACTTCACCTTAAATATATTCCAACTGTCGTCTTCAAGAAAACGCCAGAGCGCCCCACGCCGCGACAGCACCAACGCCCACGGTCGCGACCGTCCTAAGCACCACCCTGCTTACGGTCCTCATGTGCTTGCGCCGTGGCTGAGCGATTTCTAGCTTCTCCTTCTTCGCAGTCTTCTCTTCCTCGTCGTCAACGTCGTCACGCTTGCGTTTCAACGACGGTGAGGGCGCCGCCAAGGCAGCTTTCGCCATCTCGATGTCGACTAACGCCGTTCGCGCTTTACTGATAATCTCGCTCAGTTCTTCCTTCGATGCCTCCATCTCTTCTGTCGCCTTCTTCAACTTTTCCTCCTCCCTCTCACGTTCTATATTCCTGAGAGCCTCGCGATCCTTGTCCTTGTCCTGCAGGGCCCCAATCTGAGCTTGCATGTCGGGAATGTCAAGCCCCGAAATTCCTTCGACCTGCTCGACCAATGTAGTGACAATACCGAGCATGCCCTCTAGTTCGTCAACTTTGTCCTCTATGTCTTCCAGTCTGTGGTCGTATTTCGTCTCCGAGTCAATACCGGCATCAGGGACGGGGGTGACAGGCGCGACAGGAACGCATGGGAGTAGAATGGGACTGGTTGGGCGCAGGGGAATCGACGTGTCCAATGATGCAGCGTCGGAATCCGAGAACATCTCAAGAAGAGGGGACTCATCACGCGCTGGCCAGGCGCCAATGATCGCTGGCTCAGGCTCGCTCTCCTTGGGCGCAAGAGGCGGCAGAGGAAAGCTCGTGGTGAATGCGGTGATGGCATCAAGATTGGAGAAGAGAGATTTGAATGAATTCTGCCGAGATGGGGGAATTTCCTCTATATCTGAGTCATGATCGGAAGAGAACGAGGAGGAGGACATGGACATGGACGAGTCGCCGTCGTCGTCATCATCATCTGTCACAGACAGGCCGTACCTCCCCGACGCCAACTTGATGGGAGATGGAAGGGGAGGGAGGTGCGAAGGAAGAATCTCTACCCGCACAGTCACAGGGTGCACACATTCGCCATTCCTAGCCACAGTTTTCCCGAAGGTAACAATATCCCCGCTGTGCAAAGGATGCGCTTTGAGCTCCTGTAGCTTCAAAGAGCCGACGAACGTCCCATGGTGGGAGCCAAGGTCAGCGATGGTCACCTGTCGTATCGTTGACATTCAAAATGTAGAGCAAGGCGGAAGGAGTCTCACCACCCCATTCTTCCCTAACTCGATTTCCGCATGTCGCCTGCTCACCACGGGGCATCGGAACATGGCCTTGCCATCTTCCACATCCAAGCCCGCCTCTGAAGGTGGACGCCGGCCGACTAGGATCTTGTCGTCCTTTGCTGTCGGCCTCATCGTCTGCTCCCTCCTATCCCCAATGTCTTTCTCTGGGTCCTCGAAGTGAAGCAGGACTCCACGCCACGGTCCGGGTCTTGAGCCCATGTACTGGATCTCCGAATCGTCGCCGTCGTCAATCATCACCATGCTCTTGCTCGTACTTTGCATTATCACTGCTGTGGAAGTCAAAAGGCAAGGCGGAACCGGGTGGTAACGACTAAACCGAGATGGGCCGGATGGCCAGCGATAGGAGGAATTTGTCATCAGTTGCATGGAGGCTAAATACTGGAAGAGTGGGATAACGATAAAACGTTGGGCGCTGGAGAGGGAGTACTCTGTAAGCGTATACGAAAGAGCAGAGAAGACAGGGAACGTACCAATAGTCCTCGTACAACTATACAGTTCCAAGTTGATATCTCAACCAACA
Organism: Hymenopellis radicata; assembly: GCA_015501595.1. Lineage (NCBI taxonomy): Eukaryota > Fungi > Basidiomycota > Agaricomycetes > Agaricales > Physalacriaceae > Hymenopellis > Hymenopellis radicata. The sequence goes on from JADNRX010000707.1 coordinate 6,295, forward strand.
CCAAGACGTGTCTTCGAACGGAGCCATCATTTCAAGAAACGTGTATTGCTGCACCAAGGTGGAAATGAACGCCGTATACATCCAGGAAGGGCTGCGGTGCTTTGCACAACTAGGGCTCAGAGTTTCTTTGCCGTCCGAGTCGAATATCCTCTATCCATTCATCGCGTCGCGTGCAAGTCGCGAATTCATACAGGTAAAACATGGAAAGGTAGTGCAGTATCTGTGTCGGGACGCGTTCAAGTGAGGAGAGTCTGTACGACGCGCAGAGGTGATCGTGGTAAGAACGAAAATTGTTCGGCAAATGCCGGCAAACCCCGTTGCTCTTTCAAGCTTCTTTCATCATGGTCCGCTCAAAACGACAAACCTGTATCTAACGCGTCCCGACGATGTCTACGGACGTTATTAGTGTTATGCCGGATTCGTAAAGGTCTCCAACCTCTTTCTTGACATCGACTTTGAAATCGTCTACTCCAGTTTTATGACAAGAGTCTATGCCTTGGTCACAAACCTCTAGAAGAATCCAATCCCATTCGTCTACGAGAAATTATGAATTGTTGAGGTGGACCGCTTAAAGTTGGTGTCAATCACAGAACTTTTGAAATGGTCACTAGCGCCCTCATCTTCCTTTTCATCGTCTTGGAAAAATTCATGTGTTCCGGACTCCGCCAACAGCCTCGGAGTGTCCTTCGTACCATACTCCTAAAGAGGTCCTCTTACGTTCCCATTGACCGCCTTCCTACGTCGTTCTCTCTGTTATTTATCTCTTCTGCCTGCTGTTCACACTCGTCTTTGGTTCCCTATTTCACACTTTGATAGGTGCTTTCTCTTCTGTGTTCTCCGTCTCTTCATAGCTTGCACTTTGCTGCGTTCAGGCTCCGCGTCGTTTAGAGATCACCAATGTATGGAAATGTTCAACAGCTTGACCGAGCAGATTCTTCCAATCCGGGTAGAGTAATCTTCATCTCCCCGTGCTATTAACTCAAGAGGCAAGTGCTAATACCAAATCGATGCGTCATTTCGCCTCTCGTGTGGGGTCAGAGCGGAGATGAAGACTTGTGCACAGGTCGCCTTCGCCGACTTCCTCCAGGAATATCTACTGGGCACTTCGCATACAACGTAGCGGGCTTCTTGGCAATCTTCGAGACTCAAGGACGCAACAAGGCCTTCGAAGGCTTTTCCTCTTCCAGACTTCGCGCAACATACATGTTGTCGTTGCGGTTTGTTACTGTCTGATTAAGTATAACGCCGGGACTAACTTGGACTCGGAGACGGGAATATTTCTTGCTCCCTGCCATAAAGCACAAACTGCCACGTCGTATTGGAGACTGTCGATGGGGACATCCGCGCTCGATCCAAGGCTCGATCTGACACCAGAAGTTGCCTGCTCATACGAGGAAGAAAGCTTTGCTGGCTTGAGGTACGCCGGGATTAAGTACCTACCCCGGACCAAAGCATGTGTATGCAACACTATCATGCCACTGTTTAACGACCGGAGTTTGATAACGTTCAGGTGCATTGTGGTGCGCACGTTACTTCGATCAACGATCGACGACGTAGCAACGCCTTATACCGTATAGTTTTTTCGATTTCAGCAAGACCCCTTAGCTCAGCGGTAGAGTGTGTGATTCCAGCTTGCCGGCTTGCTTAGCCAGCGGCATCCACAAGGCCATCCGTTCAAATCGGGTAGGGGTCATTGTTTTTGCACGATTTGAACAACACGGAAACAGTTTAACAGAAATGCGCAGAATAGCGTAGGGTGGCGCAGTAAACCTCCCAGAGGTGTTAGTAACGGTATTGATACCGACCCCTGGTTTTGAAACCGTTACTAACGGTTTCGATACCGGCACGTGCTTTACCACGTGATGTGGCGCACGGCTCCGCCGCCCTCCGCCCGCTCTTATCCCGCCACTTTGAGCTTGCCTGAGTGCAAGCGCGCCATCACGTGAAGTGATCACGTGTTGATATTGAAACTGTACCGATACCTCGGCCGAGGTTTCGATACCGTATTGATACCGTTAATAACCGCAGTACTGTAGCGTTTCGACCGCAAATTCACATAACGGGTCACGGAGGTCTTTGAAGTGAAGCTATATACTGTACACTTTCATTCAATTCGTCGGACCATGTGACCTGTGACCGGTCCGACGAAATTATGGTTTCGATGAATTACTATATATGGTAATTCCCGCCGCGGCGGAGCAGCGTCGGGAGGCTGGCGGGGGCCCCGCCGATGATTTTTTTGGGATTTTCGCTGTGACCGCTGTGACTTTTCGTCGATTTCGGGTCGCCTGTGACCCGTGACCGACGAATTGAATTAAAGTCTACAGTATACACCATAACGGGTCACGGACCACTTTGGCCAGGCACGAGCCTCCAAATAAGGAAATTTCAGGTCCCGCCATAGGCGGAACTGTCCAAATAAGGCAATTTAAGGGTCTGTGAAGCTGTTCGCTGTAACTTCAGACCATAACGGGTCACAGGCTGTGAAGTTATGGTCGAAACGCTACAGTAAACCCGAGGTGTATCGAAACCTAGGGTTTACTGCACCACCCTAGAATAGCGCGCCGCAAGCCCATTTTTTCACTACCCAAAATAGGCTTCCAGTACGCCAAGTAACTTCTGTTCAAATCAGGCAGGGGTCATTACTTTTTCAAGGTATGAAAACAACACGGAAACACGCAGAATAGCGCCTGGACTAAGCGCCCTGCAAGCCCTTTTTTCAAAAATGCTTCCAGTACATTTGTAATCTATGATGTATTACTGCGCCACATTGCTTCACATTGAATTTCACAGTCGAACAAACAAAGAACTGAACAAGGCATGAAAAGGTTGACATATATCTAGTATACCGCCACATATGTATGCGAACCCAGAAGCATGACAAATAAGTACATGTTGTATTTGCATACAACTAATCTAGTACGCCATCGACTACGGACCAGTGATACGTACTTGTGTGCCTGCGCTACACTCCTCCATCTCGGGCACTACATCAAGGACTTCGCGCCTTCCAGACGGCGTAAAGATGCATGAATATGAGTGCGTGGACCCAGAAGTCCCGTGTTGTACATATTTATTTTGGAGCTAGTAAATACGCCGCGCCCAAAAGGTATTGGCATCACCACCCCGGGCCCAATTGAGGGATCCTACCTACTGTATTGACTGTCTATTGCAGAATACACAATATAGCCTCTGTTACAAAGACCACAGTCCCGTGTGTTCGTAAATCATTCACGATGACCATGATAATCGGACACGATCGTCTCTCGCTTTGCTGCAGAGTACAAGTTAGAGTAATCACGGTAAATACACGATTACTTACAGTAACCCTTGCAGGACTACCCGAGGAGCCGACAGCGCAACATCCGGGGAGGGTATCAAAACTTGTCGAGAACTCACGGATTTGGAAGAGTAATCCAACCTGGTGTCGGTATACATATGGAAGCGGAATATATCCAGAGTTGGACTCTCCGGAGAAACAGAGGTTGACACGCCAGCCACATCTTCCAGTACATCGACAGCTTTATACCACGCAGCTTCATTCGCCGCGTCGAATTTGGAAACCTGGATGTAGCGTTGGACGACGCTCTTGACTTTCATGGCGCACGACGGGTCCGAAATAACGCCCCTCACTAAGATACCGAGAAGGAGGTTCGCGATACTTTCAGGTAGCCGTGTTTCCAAGCTAAGCGCGTCGTCAAGTGCAGCGGCGAAGGATGTTTGGGATGGTACACTGAAAGGAGACTCCCGCTCAGGATTGATCTGGAGGAAGAGCCGTCGAAGAGTGTTAGCCGCCTCGTAGGGCAACTCGTGCGGCCGTTGAGAAAGACGTGAAACGAAGTCAGAGGTAAGGTGGAATCCAGCCTGATTGAGAACGCTGCGGAAGACGCGGATGTGGTCAAGGATACCATACACCATGCTCTCGATAAAGCACTTGTCACTGCTGGATGCAGCCGCATCGACCAACTCTTCCAGATATTGCCGTATGGCATCCATTCTCATATACTCCCCAGACCAATGCGGTCGCTGAGAGAACATACTGTCTTCCAACGCTAAGAGCTGGACCCTTATGCGCTTCAACACAAGATGAGAGTGCGTCTGCGCCACGTGCACTTTGTGCATCTCCGAGCGTTCTGGAGACCATCTCCGCGTCCGGATGAAGCTGAGAACTTCCATTTCCAGCTTGAGCAGCTGATCAAGATGCATGTCAAGCAGCGTACGGGCCACCACAGCGCGAGCCGAAACTAGAGAAAACTCTCAGATTTAGCCATTAATAGTATCAGTTTCTTGACCCACTTGCAAAATCAGAGATGCCAGAAACCTCCTTGTCGATCGTATCGACATGCTTCAGTGTTTGCTCGTCGAAACGAAGGGTTTCCCTTGACAGGAACAAATTCTGCGCCACAGGTGCCTGCGAACGAGGCAGCGACATCATCGTCAGGGACCAAATGGCAGTTAGACAGGTCGTAGCACGTTTCTGAGCTATGGCGTTTTCAGCCCGTAACTGTTTGTCCATACAAGACATAAGCAAACGCGGAATTCGATATCCTAGGCGTATTGTCACTGAATCGTGCCCCAAAAGTCGATGGAGCAGTAGTTTCGCGCTATAATCTGTGGATGCTACGACCTTTGGTATGACTTCAACAAACGACTCTAATGCGTTGTCATCGCGAAGAGATTCCAAGGTCCAGCACATAGCTGAGAAATCTCGCTCATCCCTTTCAGAAGAGATCTCGGTTGCAGAATGTTCCCGAGCATCCTTCATCCCCATGTCCGCTTCTACTGTTCTCTTGCGCCCCGTCGCGTCTCGATAATGAATGAGACGTAATGTGCGCAATATGTTCCAAGTAAGCGGAGAAAGAGGAGTGCGGTATGGACAGTTGAGACAGAAAGTGGGAAGGAACGTGATGAGAGTGTATATGACCGTGCAGGCGACAAGAATCCCAAGAATGAGGTACGCGACGATGTCGTTGATCGCCAGCAAATAAGCGAAGAGACCTGCCAAAAAGAATAATAGAGATAAATGAAGGAGGAATGGGATGATCTCTACTACGGCCATCATTTTAAATCTGTCAAGGCCTTGGTAGAGAAACGCGGAGATGCGCGCGCGTCTCTGTGGCGTTGAATGGTGCCCACTGGCTTGGATATAGTTTCGTGTCCATTGTTGGACTAGGGTGGCGAATAGAGCACAGAGTAAACTGAACGATAAGCTCAGGTACCAGAGAATATTGCAGACCAGCGCCGTGGCTGGTGGGGAGAATGGCTCAGTAGCGACAGGGAGAGAAGTCGCAGCCAGTTGATCTCCGTTGGCAATAATGCTGAGTTTTTCAGAAATTTGAGACAGAAGGAGGACCATCTTATCGTCCGTGTCCGGGATCAAATTTCGATAACTTTCCACCAAGAACGCGGTAACGCTGGCTGAAAAGAGACCGGCCTAAGGTTCCAGCTGAATCGTTTCAAGTGGGCATCCAACCATTTGAAACACGTACAAATATTAGGATAGCATCCATGTCGCTCTTCCACTTGTGTGCAAGTGCATTATCGTACCTCTCCGCTTCGGAGAGATATGCGTTCCATATTTTGGCCGAAGGATCCTCGTACCGGGGTGATTTCATGTGATCTGTTGCAGCGTCATGGGGTGCATTCAAGTCGCCATGTAAATCCTTACCATTCGTGCTGTTCGCTGCCTTTGTTCCCTCCATGATCCCTCGTGTCGATGGCAATCAATGCTGAAGGCTGAGCAAGCTATGCTAGCTTATCGAGTGGTGCACCGCCTCAAGAAGAGTCGCGCCTTGTTGAGTCTTGACTGATACCATCAACGCTTCCGTCATATGTATGGTCCACTTGACGAGCCTGGGATTCGGAAGGGTGGGTTTTGTTTACGCCGCGTACGTTAGGGAGGGCTAAAGCACGGGCTGCTTGGGTCCGCCAAGGGCGCCACTGTCGCTCTCGATACTCGCTGCGGGGAGAAATGTTTTACTGGGCTGCATAGAGTCTGTAACGGACATCATGACGGAAAGAGGACAAGCGGGGATGCGGGGTAGCGCTTGAAATTCGATCTTCGGACCGGAACATAACCGGCGCGACTCAAATAAAGTCATGACCCTCGTTTCTTGGTTTCCTTCAACACCCCAGGTCTGGTCGTTGTCAGAGACGCCTCACACCTACACACTCTCTCAAAATGCTGGCTCGGCTATCTATAGGGTCTCATGAAGCGCTGCATCTGTCGTCTCACACCGAAGACGATGACAAGCAGGCTCTGGTGAGCAACAGCTGTTCCATTCCTGGAAAACATTCTCTGACATATAACGATTAGACAGTAAACATCGACCTACTCTTGCAGGATATCGTTTTCCATATTCCAGATAATTGGCGACGGGCAGCCTCGCTGTATGGCAATTCACTTTACGCCTGCAGAAATATCCAAACTATACTCTCAGACGACGTGAAGTGTATAGAGAAACTCTTCTCGGATCTCGAACAAACGTCTTCAGAAATGGAAGACGATGAACTCGACATTCTATCGGTGTGTATCCTTTCTATGGTTGCTGTGCCACTGCGTGCTTATTGCTAGCAGACATGCGATTCTGAAGACGACCTACTTCATTCTTCAGCGTCTGTATCTACTGTTCTGGATACCCGCGATGTGCCCACTGCCTCTTCTTCACGAACATCACGTAGGCGACGGTCGCCGTCGGTAAGCTCCAGCAACAGATGCACTCGATCAGCCGTTCACACGTTGCTCAGCCCGACTCGCCCTGTTTCGCTATCCCAGAAATAATCATAACGCCCTGCGCATCTGAACCACCCGACATGTCCTGTCGCGTACCGTTACAGGATAGCGCCTACAATCAGCGTCTTACGGTGCCGAGCCACACCTCCGTCAACCATTCATTCCCCCCCATGCGATCAAGGGCTCCGTCAATACCCTCGATCCAAAACTGGGCTTGGCGGGATGGACATTGGCAAGCAATACTACCAGGCTTAGAGGAGCAGTCCAGGAAGGGTATGTTTTCGCGCCCAACAAATATTCGTCGACGAGCATCGCGGTCGTGTCGGTTGAATCCAGCCCTCATTCTGCGCTCTCGCCGGTGAAGATGCGTATGGGTCGTGCTTTTTCATGTTTCTGTCATCATGTATGCATACGACTGGAAAATGTTCAGCATGACTATCTGTTTTACACGTGAATTTCCACATAGGAGTAAAGTCGACAGCGAGAACAACATGAAATCCAAATGCTGCTCAGTGAGGAGTCATTTACTTGTGTGCCAAGTCATTTACTTGTGGCGTACAACTCAGTCAAACCCTTCATCGTAAGGTTAGGGTTAGAACACTCATTCAACCGCAAAAGAGGTCCACCTCCGCCATTTGGCCAAAGTGGAACAGGAAAATATTGTGACAGTGCATAGGCCGAAGCCTGATGCAAACCGCGGACATCCATACAGAGCCGGAGCCCACAAGTCCAGGTGAATTCCGTGAAGGGACTTGTGCCGTCGATTTTATGTTCTATAGGCCGCTAGGAGCAGCGTTATAAGTGATGCCGCAGCGCACGGACCACGATGATGAAACGAGTTACAAGGTTGCCGTTTTTGGCGAACCTGTACTCTTTCGAAGTCATGCCGATGAAATCTGTTGACCAGACAATATAGTGTTACAACTGGGTACTTGAGTATGTAATATAACCACCTGGTGCATACTGAAGGCTTCTTTTGCCTCCTTGTGGCACAAACATCAGGCTTCCCAAGCATTTGGAATGATAGAGCGAAGAATCATTCTCTTGTCTCCAGCCTGAGTAGTATACGTACGAGCCATAACTGACTCGAAACCGCCCACCTGTACGCACTCAGTGAGTAGAACAAGTATTTTAAGTTCGGTTTCTGGTCTCGAGAGATCGATGGAATGAATCATTAAAGAATCGACGTCGTCTGAGTCTGAAGTCTTCGAGAGCTTCCTGATACAATAGGAAGGAGATGAAGGACTGGTCTCTAAGGGTTCGATGTCTATTTTTTCGTTCTGCATACGCTGAGAGTGAGCGATGAGGGCTGAATGTGAGAGCGTACCGGAGACACGATGGTTATCACGATGCGATGACCAGTCTTCACTTTGGCATGAAGCCGAAACAATAGAACGATGTTTGACACGCAGAACAACGTAAAAGCCTTCGAGACTTCACATTACGATTGGGACACTAGCAACAATTCAGAACGGGATGAAAATACTAGATAGAAAGAGATACGCACGTCGACATTCTGACATATGCACGGCATGTGTACTTTATACTCTAGTCGAGAAGCCTCCATAGCGCGAACCTTGGTGCCGAAAGAAAAAAAGCCATATCGGATGCGTAAGAACGTCCGTCAATCCTAGAGCTTCGATTTTGAACACTGGCTGAGTCTTCTTTGCGAACGACGATCTTCAGAATGTAGCTTCGGAATTCTGGGTCCTCTAGCATGCCTGTGAGAAGACGAGTCACAGCGAGATCCAGGAGGAAGTCCTTAAACTCAGGATGATTAGTCAGGACCTCGGACATGCTTCACGATGTAGCGAATCCATGCCATTAGGCAGCTGAGGAGGTAACATATTCGCCAATGACCTCATGGATTTTCTGAGAAGACCTCCCGCGAAAGCTATAGCAATAATCTGAATACAGGCGAACCCAAGGGGACAAGAACGAGCTTCGCCGATGCGAATGGTTTGGAGGGGCAGGCGCGCAGAAAAAAAAATCGACGAACTTGCAGAAGCGAGTGAAGGCAAAGTAGCTTGTGCCGGCCATTTTTGTTTCCTCGAGGAAGTCAAGCGTGCACGTAGTATAATCGTGATCCTCAGCATCGATTGACATTGTGGGCGCCAAATCTTCTGCTATAACAGGTTGCAGAACGAGATAGATAAGCAAGTGAACCCTAGAGACCCAAGTGGCGATAGACAAAGCACCAAGACATGATGGTCAAACTAAACAAACGACCAGCTTGTGACATTTACCCCACGTGAGGTGACGAGCGCGATCCACGAGGCCCGACGCGTTGTTTATTTGTTTGCTTTCCACCACCATGTCGTCAAGCTCAGTTCTATCGCCCTCGCCCTCGCCGCCTCCAACAATACAGACAATAAAGAAATGCCAGTATTGCCGCAACACCATGCCCTCAACAACAGTGACGAAGGGCTGCCGAGCTTGCTTGGACAAAAGAAGCAGCTACAAGAAGAAGAACAAGATCGAAAAGAAACAGGAGGCGTCGCGCGTCGAGAATCGCGTGTTGCAGGAGAAGATTGTTGCTGCAAGGAAGCTGCGCACGCTGAAGGAGTTGGTGAAGGGTGGCAGGAAAATGGCCAAGAAACCAGTACGTCGCTCATTTAGTGGAGGGCGTAGTAGCTCACGTAGGTATAGCCTCCACCTTCGAACATCACCTGTCTCTCCGACAAGGACTTTTACACGTCCATAACCGCGTATAACGTCACCATCACCCAATCCTTCTCCGTCGTCTTCGACCCAGAAATCAACAACCAGCAGCGGACGCGTCTGGTTTCGAAGCGGCTGTCCAAAGAAGCTAAACTCAAGTTCGAGTGAGCACTTCCATTGCTAACTTTCTCCTTTGTTTAATCATCTCGTACAGCTATCACGAAAACATCTTTACAGGAAAGAACACTTCCAACACGCATACACGCGTCTTTCGCTGCACCTGCAAAGACAACTTGCCACAGATTCACAGCGCGCCCAAGCTCGAGCGAAAGCCGAGCGATCTCAGTGGGTGGATTAAGAAGAAGGGAAAGCACCTAGAGAACGACGACGGGAGATGTGCTGGTCGTATCACCGTCATCGCGGAAAAGGACACCAGTCATGTCCTGGATATTGAGGGTCAAAGGATCATTGTGAAGGTTGACCACTGAAGAGAAATTACTTTATGTTCTTGTACTGCTATCCTTATACTCTGCCTGTTTCGTACCTTATTCTGCTGTAGTCTATACATCTCGATTTATTGGTCACCGAGATTCAACTTTCGAGCCCTGGACTGTTGGAATTCATGGTCTGTTTTTCTGTCAGATCGTTGGAGCATCCGCGGCCGGCCGCGACCCAGCTCGCATGTTCGCTTGTTAACCAACGTTAAATGATTGACACTGGTACTCGTATTTCTGGATAGCTCATGGGCCATCAATGTAGCGCTGGATGCTCCGGAGCCGAACTTCCTGGGCACGCGCATGCAATGTATACGGCGCATGGACATTGGAGCTAAGTATATCCCAGGTGTATCGGTCGGTGGAACGTTTTGTTCCAAAGATTGACAGCACAAACTCCTGAGACGAGTTTAACAACGACTGTCAAAGCTGTTGACGGACAGATCGCAGACGTGTTGAAACGTTTAACGAGGATTGTTCTGATGTAAAGAGTACAAATGACATGCAAGAGAGTAACTTGAGCATAAAAATACAGTCCCAATAAACCCATGAAATGCCACTTAAAATCCCGCAGCTTCAAGCCCGCGACGGATATCTGCATGGGCAAACTCGGAATGCCGCACTTCTTCGCTCCGCGCCCAAAACCAGGACCGGTCCTTCATCCCCATCGTCCTGAGATGATTCGCGATGAACTTCTGTGTCGACCCACTCTCACCAATGTCATACGGCTTTTGTTGATGGTGGAGCATGGTCGTAACAACATCATACCACTGACGGCGCTTGATGAAAGAGATCCATCCCGCCTGCTCGTCGTCTGAGTCAAATTTGTCTTGGATGTGAACGATATCGGTGAGGTACATGCCCACGAAGGGCACACACGACGTCGAAACCGACTCTTGCCATCTCCGGTACGCAGAGAAACCGCCGGTGGGGTCGTTGTATTTGAGTAGAGCGTCAAGATGGGTCTTGCGTCCTACGTGCGCCCACGTCAAATGCAGGCGTTCGATAACGGCGCTGGCGAGGGCTGTGATCACCGAACTCATTGACGCGTAATTGTTCAGTGCCCGAGATTTCTAATGGCCGGTGAGCAAGCTTATTGATACGTGAACAAGATACATACATCGGCAACTTTGATCCAAAAGTCAATAGTATCCGCACGTTTCCCAAGGGCTTCGTGAATCAGAATACTATAGGTGACCCAATTCGCCAGCTTGTCGTGCGTGGAAGAAAAGGAACTGAGATTGGATCTCACGTCTCCTGGTCTCGAATCGTCAGATCGACTCTTGTTTGAGGCAAGACATTCCTGAGGCGTGATCTTGTTGTACAGTCTATACTCGTATAGACAGAGCTGTTCCGCTAGGTCGGTTGGATCTAATCGCAATAGGTCGCCTTTCGGGTCCTTAGATCTTCTGCGTCGTCGTCTTGTGGATCCTATGGGAGACTCGATACACGGACTACTGAATGTCTACACACGATGGTGTGAGAATGATGGTAAGCTCACAAGATGACTCACTTACCAATCTCTTTATTGACTGCATGATCAGCGTTGCAGTTGTCGCCATGACGTTGCGTTGAGGGATTAAGTTTAGAAAATCAGTAAGCTTCTGCGCGATATGCGGTTCTTCTTCGAGAAGCCGATGGTCTTCAAGCCACATAGTGAAGACCGTCATTACGGTGCGCTGTGTCGGTAACCAGCATTTCTCCTTCCAGTCGTCGAACTCGGGCTCCGATATATCCTTGGGATGTTCCATTCCATAGATGTCCACAAGCATGTCGAATAGTTGGTCGGCGGTCATGAACGTCCGAAATGTCATGAGAAAGACGTTACGGAAATGCATGTCTTTGGCCGCTTCTACAAATGCGATCAAATCGTTAAAAAAACGCGATCGCAGCAAGGACTCACTGATGGCATCTTTGGACGTGTCCGCAGTGAGTTTCTCTACCAACGCGACCACAGTGCCCGAGCGCACCTGGCCATCGTTATCATACTTTAGTTGCTCCGAATATTTAGATTTCAAGTACCACGGCGAGTTGACCGCGCTGATGAAGCCTACGGCATCATCACTGCCCGTAAGTTGCCTGATTTTGTCCAGACGTCGTCTGTCAGAAGTGGAGGGTGGATCACCCTCCCGCATGCCTCTCAGCTCCGTATTCCAGGATACATCTTTTCGGCGTAATGGTGAGAGCGGGATGGTGTCAGCGCGAGCGCGTGAGAGTACCTCCTCCTGATCCGGACGCTTCAAGGATGTTGATCGATGCAGAGATACGTAAGATGGTGGTTGGGGAACTGGCGTGATAGGTGAGGGGGAGGGTGTGGTCGTGAGCGGCACTGGGGGACTTTTCCACTAATAGACGCCGAGGAGACATTTGCGGCGCCATGGGCTCCGGTACCATCGGCGAGGGCTCCTCCAGTTCAAATGGAATCCTAGAAATTGGCGCTGTCTTGTACAGCTGCTCCGCGTCATATTCGTATACACGAAGTTCCTCCCGTACATTCCGCAGTCTTTCCGCCATCTCGTGTGAAAGCGGGCGAACAAAAGCCTGCGGTATCCAGCCAATTGTTTTTCCGCCTCTGCGCATGGCAGCCCACCAACCGGTCTCCTCCTGCTTGACAATGTCAAGTAATTCATGCTTGTTGAAGGCAAGATGTGTAGGATCTTCCGACTGGAAATCGTACATGCACAGAACCGAGAAATTCGGGCCATAATCGGACCCAGACGAGGAGGGAGAGGTGGAGGATGCGTCCCCGCTGCCCGGGCAGAGGCTGACGAGGGTGTAGACGATTCCGACGATACTCGGAGATGAGGCTGGTAGGGGGACGGGTCGATACAGAGCTGCAGGCTCTCGCGTACACTGCTACACTTTGACGTGGCCATTAAAGAAGGGACAGAGCAGGGAGGCGCAGAGTTGTCGGTAATGTGAGTAGAGTACTTGCAAGCAAGCCTAGATGGATTAAGAGCGGTAACCATCAGGGAGCATTGCGATCAGATCATCCAAGTATAATCTCGGCAGGCGCCTCCGAGCAGTACCCCGTATCGTTGTGCCTGTCGGGTCATTACAGTCTCGGTCATGGACTGGCGTATCTGGTCTACGTGGACAGCACACCCGTATCCCGAGGAAACGAATTAAAAACTACTTCAGCTGGGACACCATTTACCATGCAGATGTGTCAGATCAGTGATCCAGCACGTCTGCCAGGACTCTGCCTCGTCAAATGGAACTGAAGGCGATGCTTGCGATGCTTTCTCCTAGAGCCCTGGATTTTCAACGGATCTGTATCAGATTTAAACGTACAATGAACCGCTTAACGCCAGCAGCATCAACTGGCTTCAGATAGGTTCCGTGGAACCTATTTCTCAGTGAAGCAGAGCCACCTGTTATTTTTTGTACTAAAAACTTAGGTCGTTTTCTGAGCACTACCATCGATTCTTCGACTCGCGGCCTTCGTTTCTCCAATCGTAAATGGAAGTCCATGAGCACCTGTTTATCCCAGCAGGTTGAAAAAAAGTTATCGTAACTATCCAGGATGTACGGGCTGGGTTTTTATCGTCGAGGAGGGAGACGGGATGGGAAGAAAGCTGCAAGAGATGCTGCCAGTATCGTCAGAAACATGGACCTGACCGCCTCAGCACCCTCTTGCATGCGCGCTCTTGCCTATGCTGACCTGTATGTTCAACCTCGTTGTTTCTTCACCATTATCTGGGGTTATGAGGGCACAAGAAGACGTGGCATACACGCACGATTTCCCATACCGGAGACTGATATCACTTCCAAGCCTAAGCGAACATTAGATTGAAGAGACATGTATGCATCATGGAAAAGAGGAGATAGATTGAAAATGATGCGAGGAGTGACGGCACCATGCAGATCACCTTGACGGATTTTAGAGCACGTCGGAATTTCTGGGAGGGAAAAAACAAGTCAACATCGGGTTCGCCTCGATCTTGCTGCACATCGCGTCTTCTCCTGGCGGGCATAAGATGGTCGTCGTCTGATAAATATCGTCCTCAAAGCCGGTGATGGCTCAACGGGTCGGAGAGGCCACAAAGAGCAAAGGCGCGTAGTATCAATGCGTATAACGAAGGGCGGCAGGACAGTTAAGCACCAGAATAATGTCCGGCAGCGTTGACGTGGTGGTAAGAGAGAGAGACGCGTCCTCCTCGCAATCACCTGATCACGAGCTTGAAAATTTGCTCTGGCAATCGACATGGCCGCGACCGGGAGGCAGAATCAAAACTATTGGAGGAAATCCGCGCCATTTTACAGCAAAACGACAGTTGACAATTTCCTGATTGTAACCAAACAAGTACGCAAACAAATGGCGTAGTTCATCTTCGCCGGACTCTGCATTGCTTACAGCCATCATGCCGCCTTGGAATCCAGCGAAAGCCAAGGTACCCACACTAGTCGTGCTCTTTTGATTCATCTACTTAGGCTACAAACGTCGAACCTAGGTGCAACTCCGGTAAATGCTGAAATCTCTGGCATCGCTTTACCTGTCAGAATATAACTCATGTCTGTCGCGTAGGATCTCAGTCCAACGTTTAAGGATGCTTCAGCAGAAGAAGGAGGCGCAGGCTAAAATGTCGAGACGTGATATTGCCACGCTGATTGAAAGGGGGAAGCTCGAGACCGCTAGAGTCAAAGTTGAGACTAGTATGCCTTACGCCACCATTGCGCGTTTGTCCATGAACCTGATCCTGGATAGTAATCAACGAGGACATTCACATCGAACTTCTGGAACTACTAGAATTGTATTGTGAGCTCCTAGTAGCTCGCTTCGGAATCCTGGATATGAAGTACGTACCAGATACCTGTAACACCAGTGCCAGCTCACGATATTTTAGCTCTCGAGAGCCTGATGCGGCTGTTTCCGAGGGTGTTTGCGCGTAAGGCCATCGTACCTTCGTTCCAATAACAGTCTAAATCCCGGATCCACTACTAGCATCATATACGCTGCTCCGCGGACCGAGCTCAAAGGCGCGCTTTAAACCTGGCCCAATTGACTTTACTCTGACATTCTCCTCAGAGCTACACGTCCTACGTGACATCCTCATGCATAAATATGGGCGCGACTTCTCCGCATCCGTCATGGAGAACGCCGATAATTGTGTAAACGATCGAGTGCGTTCCATTAATCTCTTCAACCGCAGGCGATTCATACTATCATTACTAGATAGTTCGAAAACTAGATATCTCGATGCCATCGCCCGATCTAGTGAATGCGTATCTGACAGAAATTGCCAAGTCATACGGTGTCCCTTGGTCACAACCTGGATCGAATGATGCTGGAAATGATACAGATGAAGGAGGTGTCAAGGTATTGAAGGCCGCTTTTTGAGCCTAGACTTTGATTGTTAAATGGCATGGCAGGAACCAACAGGGACTGACTCGGCACCTGACAAGGTGGGCGCAGACCTTACCCTCCCAGAAATCCCCCCTGCGGAAGAGAAATCCCCAGATAGCAGCAAGAACGTTGTTGATAGCCGACCGACCCCACCGAAGCCTCCTCCAGCGGTTCCGGAAACACCGGAAGACGATTTTGAGGCACTGAACAAACGCTTTGCCGCCTTGAAGAAGAGATGACACCTCCATTGCGACCTATGTAATTTATTCTAGGTGAAATTTAGTTCGTATCAGTCCGTGTATAACCGCATCACAGCAACAGGTGCCTGTAGGTCATTGTAAACGTTTGTGTTACATGTTGTGGGGAAATTAACCCTGCATCGCAGCGGGCTTCGGCCATCGGAAACCTGATCGAAGTGCGCGACGCAGAGTCTGCGATTGCTACGTTTGTACTCAACGCCCAACAACTTACGGCATCGAAATGAGGTATCAGCTCACACACTGCCCAGCGACCACAATCCTGACGTTGCTAGACATGTCTTCAAAAAAAAAAAAAAAAAAAAGTACGGTTGGCCTCCCGTTGGCATGTGGATTATTCAAAAAAAAGCACGGTTGGCCTCCCGTTAGCAATGTGGATTATTCCAATCGCATAGTCCGGGTCGGTGTATTTTGTACGGGACGCGTGCGAATGAGAATTACCAACAAGGCTCTAAATTAGAAAGAGACGAGTTGGGAGGGATACCCTTTTGCAATCTCCATTCAGGACGAAGTTTGCCGCGGAAGCAACCGAAGTGCAGGACGTCGACGTTCATGCCAGAAATCTCCGTTAATTCATAGTATCTGGGGATGGCCGGCCAACCTTCAGTTCGTTACGAATATCCCAAGACCGCCGATGAAAAAGGCTGGGCTCCACGGTCCACGCGTGAACGCTCTGTTTGACATCCCGTCTGGATTCGCTTGGTGTGAGATCTTGGCCACACAGGTGCGAGTGTCGACATGATGCTTTTGATAAGTACATGTTTCTGAGGCTCAAGAGTGGCTCACATTCGTTTGAGCAGTGTCCTAAGCGGATTACGCAGATATGTTCTGTGACCCTTATAGCATAAGTAGACTAGTCCAAGCAAGGGAGCAGACGCGTCCTTATTGTGTAAGATGATCAGTTAAGCCGGGTAACACGATTGACTTACACTTGTGAACATGCTGCGAAGGTGGCAGAAAGAAGTTCAGGAACGTGAAGGTCATCTTCATCTCGAAGGAGCATCGTAACAGCCATTTGTGGTCAAGTTCCCCCGCTATTATAGCTAGCTCCGAGCTCCGATGAGGTGCACAGGCAGAGACAGGCGGAGGGGTGGAAGTCTGAGCCATGGTGTAGTAATCTTTCGTGCGCTTGCACGAGACCTCTTTGTTTACCCTTCCGAAACTGCGCCGCCATCGCGACCAGCCAAGTTTTCGGTAAGTCTTCTCATCTCCGGACAGAAGAACTTCGTAGGGTATACCCACTGATTGGGCGAGAGAAGTCGCGCGCGGGATCAAGTCCTGTACAACGAAGGAGATCCTGTAAAGTCCTTTTCCGATGGCCTTCTTGAGGGGAGTGAAAGACCGGTCGGAGGATCCTTGATGGTCCGCCGTGAACCTGCAGGCCGTGATCTCACGATCGAACCGGGAAGAGATGGCTATATAAAGTGCAGGGTCTCTATCGCTCTGCCATGGTCGCGTCTTAATTTTTATCTCATTGTACTCCACCTTGCTTTCCACCACACACACCTTCAGACGTCCGTCTATTCTATGACTTCTGTGGCATATCTCACTATGCACGACAACGATACGGACGACAGCGAGATCTCCTCTGTGTCCTCGCCACCATTTAGTTCCCCGCCCAGTGTTTCCTCCTATACTTCCTACGATGTCTCTATGCGGTCGGGTTCACCCACGCCGTCTGTATGGTCGATGACGAGTTCTATTCGCGCCAATGCATACAAAGAAGAATTTGGGCGCGGATTGAACAACTACTCTGAAATCTATCGTCTGCCTGCAGACGCAGAAGAGTTGGAAAGACTTGGTACGTGTCAAATTTAGCCTTGGCCTATTTTTCTGAGTGTGTCTCAGATCACCAACACATTATGTTCACCGAAGTCATGGGCAAGTATGTCCCACCACTGGAAGCGATCATGCAAGACGATATACCTGGGGAAACGAAAGCCGTCTTGGATCTAGGTTGTGGGAGTGGATCCTGGTTCGTTGACCTATTCTTCTTCTCAACGATGTAGAATTTAATTGCAATTTCAATCATGTAGGATCATGCAGGCCGCTCACGACTTTCCCAATTGCAGCGCGGTGGCGGTTGATCTCGTTCCCATGCAATCTCCGTATGTGTAGTTCGTCATCCTCTCTTCTCCATCTGACATGTCCGCTGTAGTTACATGCCTCCTAACTGCAGGTGAGAAAAAGTCTGACTTACGAACCCCGCGGAACTAACAACATTCATAGAAGCGAAGTTGATGATATCAATCTCGGCCTTGAACATTTCTACGGTGACTTCAATGTCGTACATGCGCGACTGATAGCTTCTGGCGTAAGTGGGTCCGCTCCATTTCTGTTGAACTTCTTCCCATTCTGGTGGCTCTAGATTCGTGACTACGAAGGCTTGATTAATCACATCAGTCATGTCCTTCGACCAGGCGGATTAATCGATCTTATGGAATGGGATTTCCGCTGTTACGATGAGCATTTCAACCGGATAAATGTTGATACGTCTACCGTCAGTAGACCCTGGTGGCCACGATGGCTTGCGTTCTTGGAGAGGGAAGTACGCAACCGGGGCGGAGCAGTCGATGCGGCGAGCTATATTCACGATTGGGTATCGCACCATCCACTCTTTCGAAAACGTGGTGTATCGGGAGTATTACATTCCGTCGTCAGCCTGGAAGACGGATAGTGCGTTTGACATGCGGATGGGTCAATACATGAGCGACGACATAACAGTATGTGCGTTCCTCCGATTTAGCTGCTTGGGCTAAAATGCATTCCAGTCATTCTTGAAATCTGGTCGCCCTTTGCTCCTGGGAAGTGGACTTCCCGAATTCATCGTCGATGAGATTGAATCAAATTGTGTGAAAGAGGTGACCGAAGCTCATGAACGTTATTACATTCGCCTTCAGTGCGTGTATGCTAACCGTCGCGAGCGGCGAGCTGCACCCAACCATCCATAGCCTCGTTTTCCTTTCCTGTTTTTGACTCTTCTTGTACTGTTTTCTGGTCTATAGGTCGCATATAATTTGTATCATTGGTTTAGTCCTTACGATAATGCTACTCGTAATGCTCACTATTCTGGCTGTAGTCGGATATTCCAGTCGTCTCCGATGTCCGACTCGGAGCGGCTATAAGCAACGCGTAGTCAAATAGATTTAAAAGGCTTCATGAAGGAACGAACCCTTCAAAGTCCCCATACGGTTCAGCAAACGGCGCCTCGGCAGGTTGTTATGGTTGGCGCTTTGCCCTCCAGGGTGCTCCAGCTTACGCCGTATTATGTTCAGGCTGTCCTGACACAAACACGAAGACGGGTTGCTCAGGGAAGTTTTTTAGTGTTGTCACCACAGTGATTGCTATTGCCCAAGACTTCGACATAGAAAAAGCTTCAATTGAGTTCTTTTTTCGACGTCTGCGGACGGACATCGCGGTACACGAGATACGATCATCGCGTTATTAGCGCGTTGTTGTCCCGGCCCGCGCGCTCTCAATACTGACGTATACTGACATGACGTCACGTAATACTGCTTGGACTTGATTGGCAAGGCTGTACTTTTATTACTCTCGCCGCGACAAGTTCATGCTTCAAGTCTCCATGCAAAGCGTGCGCCACAACGAGATTGTTCAGCAAGTCGTCCATCCACAGCAGGAAAATGCTAGCAGTATCCTTGAGGAACTGGTCTTGCCCATCGTCCATCACGCGAACAAATCTACAAGGATATAGAGGAGAAGATCCTCACACCTCAAGATCGGCTCCCAGCCCATTGGCTCCCTCACTATCAACTGTAAATAGAGTGTTTCCCGCCTTGGGTATGTTAATACTATTTGACCAGATATTGGAAGCCAGAGCTCTCGATACCGTCCTTACTTCCGATCGCACCGTCGGCCCCACCAACTAGTCTCTCCTTTGTGAGAACAGGGCTAGATGGTCGCGTTACAGGATATACAGAGGTGGGTTTCTATCAAGGGGACGAAATCTCACTGATCAGCCATCGACAGGTCCCAAATCCACGCGTCCTTAGTGGCGTATCGTCAACCTCTCTCGAACGCGCACCTGGCCCTAGCACCAACTTTGTTCGGGGAAAATCTGGGCATGTACCATTCTGGCCTGGAGGATTGGATGACGTCTTACTCAACTTGGACGCGTCTGTGGAAAACGGTGAGGTCAAAAAGGGCCTGAGGACAATACCGCCGGGATTCAGCAGAGGTCTCCGCCTTCCGGGAGATGAAATTGAAAACGACGTTTTGCTTGAGTTGGATGATGCTGTGGAGTCTCGAC
>JADNRX010000708.1:0-26052 GCA_015501595.1 Hymenopellis radicata
TGCACCGTGGCGTCAACATTCCGACCCCGAATCTTGAGGAATTGAGCAGGTATGATCTTTAAAACCGTCAGAACTCTGAAGAGGACCGCCTGGACAATGTTACACACCTTACCCGACTTCTATGGCCTCCTCCAAATTCTAACCGCGGATCTGGACGAATTGAGGGCCTGTGGATCTCGAGCAGTCAGCCTACGCGCTGAATAGAGGCTGTTGACGTTTACCTTGTAGCGCCGTGCCTTCGTGACCCGTCAAGACAATACGAATCCTCGGCGGCGGTGACTCCTTACCAACTTCATCGTGCATAACGTCGCTGAGACGATAGATCTTCAGCAGATGAGCGAGATGAAGGCAAATCGAACCTACCACAATATTTTTGTCTTTCTGGCGGCGACGGAGAGATGACAGTGACGGTAAGAGGGAAAGCAAGGATGGGGTGTACAAACTGACCATTGCACAGAAACCAAATTCAGGTCCCCGCCGGATGAATATTCCCGTGCGTGCGTAAGAGGCTCGATCGTTGCCTTGACTTCTTTTTCCAGGTCCCGTCTTGAAATCGTTTCGTGGCGCACTCGATGGGATGAATTATGGAAGTATACTCATTTCGGAACTTCAGCTTGACCTTCTTGTAACAGTATACAAGTGCGAGTCCAACATCTAATAGCTGTATATGCAGAGCGGAGGTAAGTGTCGTCATACTGTAATATTCGTAGCATCAAGTTACTGTGACCTCCCTGCAGTCTTCGGGATATGCGGCTACTGACTCTTCTGTATTCTCGAACTGCACTCGTCTACGACCTAGCTATAACCACGATATTTGTCTCTATCGAACCCTA
Organism: Hymenopellis radicata; assembly: GCA_015501595.1. NCBI lineage: Eukaryota > Fungi > Basidiomycota > Agaricomycetes > Agaricales > Physalacriaceae > Hymenopellis > Hymenopellis radicata. Next base: position 834 of record JADNRX010000708.1, read on the forward strand.
ATGCTAAGCCGCATCGAACTGTAGCACGGGAGCGTGAATTCCTTGCAAATCGAAATGTTGGCCACACATCTTAGTTGTTATGCGACGGAGCGCCCTTACTGCGCATGAGTCACTCTCTTGGACATTTGGGCCCAGACGCTGCCCACTATATTAAGCCCTAATGGGTGCAGGTATAAAGACCAGTTGATTTCGTGTCGACATTATTCCCCATCTTTCCTTCCTCCCCTTACGCTGCCAGGTTTGCTCTACCACGCCTCTAGTCCGGTACCACAGTGATGACCCCCTTGTGGACTGTGTGGTTATGGTGGTCTGAGCGTGCTTGAATGAATGTCGCGGCCACCAGCACTGCACAGTGTGCATGGCACAGTGGTACCGGCGACACTTCTTTTTTTGTTACCTACATACTCTACACCCGGTCACGACTCTTCGTAGTATACCCTGTAACGTCTGTACTCTTTTGCCGAATGCATGATACCTTCGGGAGCCAGAACTATTGACAAAATACCGAAAAGCGCAATCAACTCGTTCACCTTGCTGCGTTTTTTTGAGACGACCCTGAATGAACGTCCTACGTACCAAACTATACGGCAGCCCAAGCCGCAAAGCGGGACGCGAACGGCAGCAACTCTTGGGACGAGAAGTGACAGCACAGCCACAGCACGCGCCTTATCTCACCATCAGCATGTACGCGAAGAGACGAAGAGCCTCCGCCATCCGTGGAGACGCGAAGAGGAAGAGCCGGCGCCATCTGTGAAGACGCGAAGAGGAAGAGCCTCCACCATTCGTGAAGACGACGCCTCCCGCGAAGAGCCACCACAGGACGCGCATAGCACGCCATAACCCGAACTCGATCCACGCTTGGGATAGGATGGAGGATGGGAGATGTAGGCGAGGTGGAGAGGAATGGGAGGTGGAGAGGAATGGATGGTGTCGAGATGGCGTGCGCGCTGGGAGCGGAAAGAGTCCAACGTCCGCTGGGGATTCCTGGGAGGCGCTCGAGCACGCTCCTCTTACCAACTTCCATCCGACGTCGACAGACTCGCTGCTGCTCATCGTCCGCGACGACGACGAGCGCCTATTCTTTACCCAAAATGCCCCGTGTCCCCTCGATATCACCAGCCACTGGCCAAGCGACCACCTCATCATACATTCATACGACGGATTGCAACTTTGTCGACAACGCTGGACGGACATTGCTGCTGCGCGGCGTCAACTTATCTGGCTCGTCCAAGGCTCCTCTAGATAAGCCGTCGTATGTGCTAGACGGACTCTGGGATGACGCCGAGCGCGGCGGAAAGAGCTTTATATACCGCCCACTCAATCTGGACGATGGCACTGCCGACGTCCACCTAGCCCGCCTCCGCGGCTGGGGATTCAACATGTTACGGTTTCCCATCACCTGGGAGGCGCTCGAGCATGAAGGCCCGTAAGTGAGCTCGTTGGCACGCCCGCGCCACGCGACTGACGGTTGTGTAGGGGAATCTTTGACGACGAATTCATGGACTACACGATACGAGTTCTACGACGCTGTAAGGACTTTGGTTTCAAAGTCTACATGGACCCTCACCAGGATATCGTGAGCCCTCTGCGTCCCCTGTGAATTTATTGAATATTCATCCTATTTATTCAGTGGTCCCGCTTCTCTGGAGGCTCTGGCGCGCCATTCTGGACACTGGCAGCCTGCGGTATCGAGCCGCGGAATTTCACCGCAACCCAAGCAGCGATCATCCACGCTGAATATCCCGCCGCGCACGACCCCGACCCTGGCGCCCTCCCCGCCATGATCTGGTCGACAAACTACGGCCGTCTCCTCTCCCAGACCATCTTCACATTATTCTTCGCCGGCGGAGATTTCGCCCCCAAATGTATCATTGATGGCAAAAATATCCAAGACTATCTGCAGGATCATTATATTCAAGCCATGGGGCTCATGGCAGATCGCATCCGGGATGCAGGGGATCTTCTCGATGACTGTGTTATTGGCTGGGACAGCATGAATGAGCCTTTCGAGGGCTTGTGCGGCTGGGAGGACCTCAATGTTTCTCCGACAACCCAAGGCTCTACCCTCCGTAAAGGCACCCACCCTTCCCCAGCTCAATCCCTGCGTCTCGGCATGGGACAGGTCCAAACCGTCGACAATTTTACCTTCGGTGCTTTTGGTCCTTCACGCAATGGCAGCGTCACTATCGATCCAAAGGGCTACAAAATCTGGTCAGATCCCGACACAGAACCGGATCGCGTCCATCCAAAGTGGGGGTGGACCCGCGACCCGGGCTGGGAGCTTGGCACGTGTATATGGGCGCAACATGGCGTCTGGGATATCGAGACCGGGTATATGCTCTTACCAGAGTATTTCCGATATTTGCCATCGACGAGGGGAGGGCGCGCGGACGAACCGCCCCTAGAAGTGGAATTCATCGGGGAGTATTGGAAGCCTCATTGGGAGGTGTTCGCTGCTCGTATCCGCGAGTCTCATCCAGAGGCCATCATGTTTATCCAACCTCCCGTCTTTGCGATGCCTCCAGTTATAGGCGAAGATCAGCTCAAAGGACGTGCGGCGTTCTCGGGGCACTACTACGATGGTCTCACTCTTGTCACGCGCCACTGGAATTGGTTTAACGCCGACGCACTTGGACTGCTGCGCGGAAAGTACTCGTCGCCTTTGCAAGCGGTGAAGATTGGCGAGAGTGCGATTCGGAAATCAATCCAAGAGCAGCTTGGCGTACTCAAGGGTGACGCGCTTATTCTTGGCCAGTATCCGACCATCATCGGGGAGATAGGCACACCATTCGATATGGACGACAAGCGCAGTTACGGTTGGACGGATAAGGGCAAGTACAAGGGCGACTACAGTCGGCAGGAGAAGGCGCTCGATGCGAGTTTAAACGCTGCGGATGGGCCCAACGCTATCAACTACACCATTTGGACGTACTGCCCCGACCATTGTCATGATTGGGGTGACGGTTGGAATATGGAGGACCTAAGTTTGTGGAGCTCGGACGATCTTGGCGTACGGAAGGGTCTGGGTCCTGGGAAGGATATCGATGGGGAGGACTATGGTGACTATCGTCTTGCTGGCGAGTCACAGGCTGGGTTGCTCAAGAGGAAGGAAAGCTTCAATATCCGGGCGGCGTATGCAGCGTCGACATTCTCGCTCGCGACGTTAGGGATGGGCGATGCGGTGAGCTTCGATGAGCTGAGGATGGCACAGAGGATGGAGTTGGATATGATGCGCTGGCGAGATAATCCGTTCCATTTCCTTACGGAGGGTGCGCGTGCACCGCGAGCTTTCAACCGGCCGTACCCTGCTAAACTCGTTGGACATTCGGTGGACATCAGCTTCGACATAAAAAAGGCGTATTTCAAGCTTGTCGTACAAGTCGCGCCGGAGGATGCGTTAAAGCCAGGAGGCGTCGATGAGGAGAACCCTGGTACGGAGATCTTTGTTCCGCTCGTGCACTATGCGCATCCTCGGTTACTGTCGGAGACTAACGAAACAACGTCTACCTCCACGGAGGGGTCGCCCTCTCGTGCGCCATCCCCGACAAACTTGGCGGGCTTAGTGGAGTCTTCGTCTCGGTCGAGTTCGAGCTCCCAGACGGTGACGATGGCGGCGGACATCAGGTCCGCGCTCGCAGAGAAGAATTTGGTGGATGTGGATGTGACTACGAGTGTGGGGGCATGGAGTATAGAGGGCCAGACGTTGCGGTGGTGGTACGACGTGCCAAAGGAGGGCGAGGAGCCGCGGGAGTACACGATTGAGATCCGGCGGAAGGCAGGCGTGATCAAGTCGATGTATGAGCAGGAGGAGTACTCGTCGTGGTCATGGTTTGAAAACGTATGCCCGTCCGAGTCGTGTTCCATTATGTGATATGTTTTCTTTTATCGTTTTTCTTATCCACATCTAATCGTCGTTTCAACTCATGGGACATTGTATAGTCGGCATACCATTAAAGTACTTGTAGAGTTACTCTACCCATGCACGTGTATTGTTATCATTCACATCTTTTGTTCGTCTTACGCATTGTTATTTCTCGTTCACGTCCGTTTACGCGGTTTGTGGGGACAGTGTACGCCGACGAGAACTATGAACACGCACGGCTTTACGGCTTTTTTTGTTATTATCTGGAAACAAAAGTGCCTGCTCTTGTTTGCGTCCTGTTTGGCAGACAGTCCCTAGAAGACGAAGTGTATTTAGTCGCGGCCGACACTCTAAGCAGTTCATGAGCTACAGTGGATGATTGTGTGTACAAACCACCGTCAAATTGGGAGGACGTGCGAAACGCGGTAAGCCCGACTCCCAGCTGCGAGCGGGAGGTGGCCAAAGGTGGACGGAATAATCGAGGAGCACCAGAAAATTTGTGTTCACATTCGAACAGGGCAGCTAGCTATTTATATAACGTTCCGAACACTCACTTTCCTCAACTTCTGTCAAGTTCTTGGGACAGTGTACTTACGCCCAAGTGACGATACCTCGCGCGGCTTTAAAATTACAAAGTCCATGCCGCGCCGTCGTATCGAGCACAGGATTAAATTTGCTAACCGTTGCCGCGGCCCGCGGGCTTTTGGTGCGTTTCCCTGTGACGTCGCGCCTGTCGCCTGCGATGTCGCCACCGTCAGTCTCAGCTGCTGCCTCTCGCCCACTCGCCCACCGCCTCCCCCTGCGCGCCTGTTGAGCACTATGTATATAGGAACATTCTATGCATTCTATCCTGTCCCGTCCTGAGGCCTGAGGACTTGCACCATATTTGCGCAAAAGCGGTAAAGTTACCGTAAGTGCAAATGTGTCAGACTTCTTTCTTGCCTCTGTCCATTTAGCCTTGCCTCTGTCCATTTAGCCACCTTTCGCTGACAATTCGTCTTATACAGGATTGTTAAGACGTATAATTTACTTCATTTCTTTGCCTGCTAGTATTAGTATAAAAGCGCCCGTATCCATGGCCCAGAAGTATTCTCAACTATCATGGTTTTCGTCAACAGCACCGGTACTCTTAAGCTGAACACTGGCGCAGAGATTCCCCAGATCGGTGAGATGGTCCCGGCGGCGTTCGTGTGGTTCGGGCGTTTACGCTACTTACAGGCCTCGGCGGATGGGCTGGAATAAGCCCAGAGGAGCGCTTCGCCGCTCGCGACTGGATGCTGGCTGGTCTGAAGGTGCCAACTTGTTCTTCGCTGTCGCGATATCGAAGCTCATCCGACTCTGCAGGCCGGCTACAGGCATATTGATACCGCCGTGATCTACGGTTAGTAGTTCTCATGCATACTTTCTTTTGAGCTTACCCATTTGCGGAAAATAGGAACGGAAGCGTCTGTGGGAGACGCCATACGCAGGTCGGGCATACCCCGCAGTGAAATATATGTGACGAGCAAGCTCCCGTAAGTGATGATATTGTGTACTATGTGTCATTCGACTGAGTTATTTCCAGGTGGAACGGACACGGTCGCGTTAGGGAAGTCTTCGAGAAAAGCCTTAAGGATCTAGACATCGATTACATCGACTTGGTGATTCCCCCCGCTGAGACTACTTACTAGCGACTTGTGTATTAACGTATTTCCTGTAGTATCTTATGCACTGGCCGGTTGCAGTTGTGTATCAAGGTGAGCTTGCCATTCGGTTTCCTTACAGCGTCAATTGAACGTTGAACGCAAATACTTATGCAGAGGGTAACGATTTTCCAACCAATCCTGACGGAACGACGCCCGTACTGCACGATGTTAGCTTCAATGACATCTACGCAGATTTAGAGAAACTGCTGGAGACGGGCAAGGTCAAAGCGATTGGTGTCAGCAATTTGTCCATCAAAACGTAAAGTCTCGCCTCCGTCCGATGAGTCTCCAGCCCTACTTATTTCGTCGCTTCAGCTTGAACCAGTTGCTGGAAACGGCTAAAGTCGTCCCAGCTGTCAATCAAGTCGAGTAAGTTGTGCATGGTCTCCGTCTGAATGGCTAGTGATGCCGTTGGTCCGGTAGACTCCATCCATATCGCGCGCAGGATGAGCTTGTCCAGTACTGTAAAAGCAAGGGCATCGTCGTTGAGGCCTACACTCCGTCGGGTATGCTCTTCTTTTCTATCTTGGGTTATCCTTGCTTACGCTGTGTATAGGTCGTGACGTGGTTCGGAAAGACCCCGTCATCGTTGAACTGGCGGCCAAGTACAAAGTGAGCCCAACGCAGATCATTCTTGCGTGGCACATCACGCGCGGAGTCGTCATACTTCCCGGAAGCACCAATGTCGAAAGACAAAAGGAAAACATGAAGGTAATGTTTCTTGTAAGTTGTGTGTTACGCAAGAGGCGGCTAAGATGATTTTTAGCTCCCAATCCTCGCGGAGGAAGATGTTAAGAAGATCAACGCACTCGACCGTTTTGAGAGTATGATATACCGGCCGTTTGAAGTCAAGGGCACCCTGTGGGGGTGGCCTCTCGAGCGATATGGATGGTGATCTTGAAGCTGGTGACCTATGTGACGAATGATAGTAGAAACGGAGATTTCACTATGCGATTCCAAAGTTTTGCCCTCTGAGGCATAAGTAGTCAAAGTGGTGGTACTTTTCCTCAAGCAGACTTGTCGTCCCACTGGTTGGTAGCACAGTTAAGCGAAGACGTTGATTCTTGCCGAGCGTGCCGTCTGGATGTATCTCAATTTGAGACTCCGACGTGCAAGTCAACCTCCTTCCTCCATACAGGTTCTACATAAGCACTACTGGCGTAACTGTTACCGACAAGCTTGCCCTAGTCTCGAGACGAATAGGGAGCCCTGCGCACCTTTGCAATCTTTTCTCATTTGGTGTCCCTCCATATGACTGATCTGCCGGTTTTTCGGGATATGACAGCCTTTTCACTGTTCGTCTAGTATTTCCCCTCGAAAACGGGATGTGCTTGCTGATTCATTATAGGTTTCTGTTCTTACATGTGACTCTCATTCCAATTTCCGAGCCCGAACGCTCGTTTGCTACCCATAATGTATGTCAGCCGCCCGTCAAATACTTCCAAAAGACTCTGAATTCGAAGCCCAACGACTGTTATGGGCCACGGGTACCATCAAATGAGTGCTAAGCGCTAAGTGTCAGCAGAGCCCAACGACAAGTCGGAACATATTCGTATTCGTATTAAATGGATTGTGGCCTTCGTTCAACCCACAAGATTCAGTAACAATGTCTTTTCTTGAAACCACTTCGACGGTCAAGCTCAACGTTCAACACCGGTGCCGAGATGCCCCTAGTAGGTATGGCATCGTCGATCATCTGCTTGACAATCAGCTCACAAGTCGATAGCTACGGGAAGCGTTGTTGACGGTTTCGACCCCGCAGTGCTAGCAGCGGGGCGGGAATGGTTATTGACTGCGCTACAGGTTACACACATACGTTCTGTATCGACGAAGTGCTAACAGGCGCACCAGGCGGGATATAGACACATTGACACCGCGGCCATTTATGGTGAGTGCGTCGCCTTGTCAAGATATTCAGGCTCCAACGGCTTCCTCAGGTACTGAAGCATTGGTCGGGGAAGCTGTTCGAAAGTCAGGTATTCCTCGTCATGAGATCTTCGTGACAACGAAGCTACCGTCAGTTGCTTGCATTCGCATTTCTGCTGACTGACACCATACCTGTGTTAGATTGAATGGCTTCACGCGCGTTAAACAGAGCTTCGAGCATAGTCTCAAACAATTGGATCTTGAATATATCGATTTAGTATGTCTTTTCTCATTACTCGCCGTTGCACGCCGTGGCTCACTTGTTTCTTAGTATCTCGTTCACAGTCCCACTCCGGTCGCGTACGAAGGTGCCTCATGACTGTGTTTCTGCCCGAGTCGACATATAACCTTTACATCCAGATGGAAACCACTTCCCTACGAACCCCGATGGAACGACGCGTCTCGACAACAACATCAGTATCCATGATGTCTGGGCGGACATGGAAGCACTACTCGAGACGGGAAAGGTCAAAGCCATTGGAGTCAGTAACTTCTCTCCGAAAACGTAAGGACATGGTTGTATTGTTCCTGCTTCAGGTGCTAACACTGTCGGTAGCCTTGAACCGCTGCTCAAGAAGGCTAAAGTAGTGCCTGCAGTGAATCAGGTCGAGTATGCGTCCCTCGTCAATCCTACAACGTGCGCTGAGGGATTGGTGTCAGGCTTCACCCATACCTTGTACAGGAGGACCTTCGCCAGTACTGCAAGGACAAGGGAATCGTGGTCACCGCGTACATGCCGTCCGGTTGATATGGTATTTCGTTCGAATTCCGTTCGTTACTGATTCCTGGTCCAGGTCGCGAAACTGTGCGCAGCGACCCCAAGGTCGTCGAGCTCGCCGCTAAATATAAGGTAACTCCTACGCAACTTGTTCTGGGATGGCATCTTGCTCGTGGCGTACCGATCATTACGAAGAGCACCAATGTCGAGCGGCAGAAGGAGAATTTGAAGGTAAACTGCTCATGCTGCTGGCACTAAGAGCGATACTCATGGAAGCTCATCTAGCTTCCGGTTATCGCGGCCGTGGATGTGAAGCAGATCAACGCGCTGGACCGTGGTGATAGACTATTCCCCAAACAGATTATGGTCAATGGGACATGCTTTGGATGGACGTTTGAGCAATATGGGTGGTAGATTGGGAGTCGTTTCCCGACATCAAGTAGCTTTCGCCAATTCCTGCCAGTGGCAGCAGCGAAAACCGAGCCTCTGTACGTTCCTGTACAATCCGGCTACGATGTGTATGAGCAGCAATGAAATATAAAGACAGACCTGGACATTGCCAACGGAGCGCGAGGGACATTTGTGGACATTTTACTAGAGCCCGATGAGCCAGCATTTGCGGATGGAGAAGCTCTCGTACTACCGATGTATATCCCGGTCAAGATGGAGAGGACGCGGACATCGCAACTGGACGGGCCATGGAATCATTCCGATTCAGCAAAGAGAGAGAACGGTGCGCATCAACAACAAAAGGGCCACCACCTTTGGTTATCTGTAAACAGATGTCATTTAGTGAAAAGGGGGAGGCGAGACTAACTTGATCGTATTCAAGACAGCTTGGGGTGAAACAAGTCAGAATTCGAATACGGATATGAAATGTGGGCAGCAGAAGAGGAGGTCTAGAGTGACACGGGACCGTGTTTTAAAGAAAGCAAGATAACGTACGCTCGAGATACTGCCGGGCGCAGAAGTTTGTGATGAACGTCGAAGTGAAGAAAATGGGTAAATTGATTATATTGCCGAGGTATTAAGGTAATACAGTTTCGCGAATCATGATGCATGATGTCTTGAATTACGAAGGCTTGGTTGAATCTGGTGGGGTGCGGTCTATGTCTATTCGTGTTTCGTCTGTGGGTAGAGGAGAGCGGTCATCGTGGGGTGCTGGTAAAGAGACCGTTGTAACTCGAGGAAGCTGCAGCGGTGTTTCTTCAAACTCTGCCCAGCCTCCCCTCAGTCCGATTTCCACAACGCGCTGCAATATTCGTTGCAGCTCATCGTTGCTGCGACGTTTCTTCAGCACAGAATAAAAACAAGATCAAGGAAACGCACCGGGTTTTCTGCTCAATCTCGCGCTCCTCCCACGACGTGGTCAGGCTGCTTACACGCGTTGTCAATTCGGACACTTGCGTTCCCAGTTCCTCAATTTATCGTCCACGTCGTCGCGTCGTTTTGACTGATTTCGCGAACTGCGATATGTTTCGCCAAGTATTAGGACAGCAGCGACACCGAACAGAAAGCCTTCCGCCAGCGCGTTGGCACCACTGTCAATTGCTCTGTGGAATCATTAAGCCAGCGACGACAACATATTCAGTTCAGGAACAAACCGTGTCTCCGATAATGGTCGTACATGCTTCGCCGGCTCTCCCAGCAGGCTAGTTCGCAGCTGCACCTCTGCGCGATGCATCCGTTGAGCTAGGGATAGACAAAACCCGCGAAAACCGTTCATGTCTATAGCGATACTGTAAGGCCCATAGCCAACAATGCAAGAAACCCACTTTGTTTGCCTGTTCCTTTATCTGCGCACTGATGGTTTGGCTAAGGTCTCCCGTGGACAATCAGCCAATTTTGCAGAGTTGCCGCTTCATATACGCACTCGGATGAGTAGTGTGGCAATCTTGGCGGTAGCCATGGTGGTGTGAAAGAAGATACGGGGGATGGTGGTGGCAGGAAGGAAAGAAGGGCAGGCGCGTATATGCGGGGGTGCCGCCGTGCCGCCAGTCAACGTCACCGAATTTGGCAATCCGACTTCTTCCGGCCGTGCCGACGCGCCTGCTCGGCATTGGTTGGATCGCGATTAAAACCACCCCGGTCCAATATTTTTCCCGCTGCGTCTAACTACGTATCTGCAGTCCTTCCATCTTTACCCACCAATCCATCGACGTTTCTTTGGTCATTCTCTTCATCTTCCTGCAACAATTCCGGTGAATGGCCTCTAAAAACATCGCCTCATCAAAGTCCCTCAACAATTGTATAGCATGCCAACCTGAACTCCCCACGATGCTACATAAATGTTGAACAGATTCAGGGCGCCACCGGGTGGTCTCGCGATATCGATTGCAACTAGACCATTGGTTGTCACTGGGAATTGTCGCCAGCGCGATACAGGCGCCCTTTAAGTTTGTGTTTGTGTTGTTAGAACCGACATGCACACCGTTCTCTCTCTTCGCTGAGTTGGAATGATTCCATGGCCCGTCCAGTTGCGATGTCCGCGTCCTCTCCATCTTGACCTGGATATGCATCGGTAGAGCTTCTCCATCCGCAAATGCTGGCTCATCGGCTCTAGTAAAATGTCTACAAATGTCCCCCGCGCTCCGTTGGCAATGTCCAGGTCTGTCTCTATATTTTCATTGCTGCTCATACACATCGTAGCCGGATTGTACAGGAACGTACAGAGGCTCGGTTTTCGCTGCTGCCACTGGCAGGAAGCGGCGAAAGATATCCGTATTCTGACTTGTTTCACCCCAAGCTCCATTCGCAGCAGGTTCAAGTTAGTCTCGCCTCCCCTTACTTTTCACTAAATGACATCTGTTTACAGATAACCAAAGGTGACTTGTGCTGCACCTCATGTTGGGGATACATGGTGGCGGATTATTGCTGGCCTCTCCTCTGGTGTGAGGTTACCCTCGGAGTGGGGGTAGTGCGCAGCGTGTCGTCTTATCCACAAGATGTTTGAGACTAAAGTGAGTAGATCCACTAGATCTTGGCTGTCAATGACTAGCATTCATTTTTTATCTACAAGGATGAAAGGGTATCCATTTTCCTTTGCTCAGGAAAGGCTTTGAGGAAAATGCACATATTATTCGGGTCCTCACCAGCAGCACGACGTCTGACACACCAACCTCAACGTATATGTGGTTTCTCTATTGTCCACTCTCAAAATATCTCTATTGATTTCATGTGGTGTGTGGTCAGCTGACGAGAAGGCTGTCAGTATGTGAGGCGTACAACAGCCGGGGGCCTTCTTTGATATAGTAATGCACTACGATTGGTTCGCCGAGGAGGCCTGAGAATGCATATATAAATGTTGCTATTCTCAGGCTGAGGCAGTGACGACTGACCATGATCCACGAGCTGCTCAACGACTACCGTCCGGAAATCCTGCTCGCTTTGGGCATTGTGTGCTTCGTCTTGTGGAAGTACTCGGAAACACGAAAGGTGAGCGCCGGTGAGCGCTAGGGAAATGGGTCTAATCTCTTGCGTTTTAACACTAGCTTCAACATATCCCGACGTACGGCTCCCAGATCCCTCTTCTTTCACACTGGAACGGTTTCCGTTCTCTTGGTCGTGCCAAAGACATTCTCAAGGATGGATGTTCTGTAGTGAGTGCGATCGCTTTCTGCATGGTGCTGGAGGCCGAGCCAATGTCCACAGTACAAAGACCAGCCTTTCAAAGTGGCACTACCTGATGGATGGAGGGTAGTAATCACCAATCCTGAGCTCGTCGAGGAGTTGCGAAAAGCCCCAGAGGATACCCTCTCCTTTGACGAAGCGGTTAACGAGGTGAGTTCCTGCCATTCTCGCTCGGTCAACATAGCCTTTCTCATGCGTTACCCGAAGAGCCTACAGATTGCCTACACACTAGGCCCCTCTATCGCAGAAAATTCATATCATATTCCAGTCATTCGCACCGTCCTCAACATGAAGAACCTGCCGAGTGCGTTTGAAGAAATGAACGACGAGATTATCCGTGCCCTGCCTGATGCGCTTCCTAAGCATGGTGTGTAACAGTACCCGTGCTACTTCTATTCGCTCACGAGAAGGCAGGTTCGCATTGGATTTCCGTATCCCCCCAACATATGACCATGGACATCGTTGCGCGCGCCAGTAACCGTGTCTTCGTTGGACTACCGCTTTGTTTGCATCTCACTTCGAACGAGGCCGGCATTAGTGCTGACTGCGTGCAGGTCGAAATCCGGAATATCTTGAGATCAACAAGAAGTTCACCTTGGACGTTGTCGCCACGGCTACTGTGCTCAAGCTGTTTCCGGAATTCATGCGACCGTGAGTGCAATAATCATGGTGTCGTGATTTGCTAACTTGCACACAGCGTTGTCGCTCTGGCCTTCCCAAACGTGGAGACTTCGATTCGGAAAGTTCGCGGAATGGTCGAACCTCTCGTCAAGGAGTATAACGACCACGTTCAAGACTTGGATACAGAGTTCAAGGACTTCGACGACAGGAAACCCAATCAGGTTGGCAGGCGCACACGCAGTGTTTTTACGTGATATTCATCTTCTCTCAATCTGTAGGCATTCAGGATCTTTGCTGACTCATCAGGAAAACACAAGGTTGGTCTTTCCGGTCTTTCTGGTCTTGCCGAAGACCGGAAAGACCGGAAAGACCTAAAAGACGCAAGGTCTTGCGAAAGCTCGCTCAAAGTCTTCGAAAGACCAATTTGGTCTTTCTTAAGACAATACTAGTCTTCGAAAAGATCATTCAATGTCTTCTTCAGAGTCTTATTTGTGAGCTTTCCATCTGCTTTTCGTGGCCACGCAATCAATTTAATAAGAAAAAGACATATATTCCGGGCTACATACAGATACTCAGTACTCTACACACAAGCGATACACTACAGAAATAGACCACTTTGGTCGCGAATGGCCAATCTCAATTCCGGCACGAGATCACAGAAGTACACCTAACACGAACGAGAGGTCAGGAAACAACGGATAGGATGGAGAGAGTAGCAAGACTTACCAATAAAGAAAACACAAAGGTTGTGCTTGTTGTCCTGGGGAGATACTGGAAATCCTGGGTATTGGCCATGACAGAAGGGCCTAAAACTGGTTAGTAGTGTGACGCGGAATGATGGGCCAACTGGAACGTACCCAAGTGCTGTGCGATCAGGGCGAGGACCTACGTTGAGCACAATGAGACAAGACTGTAGAAAGGCGGATAGCAACACACCACAGGCAGGGAACTATGCCACGCAAAAGACATGAGATGAGATCACAGAGAGGGATAAGAGCATACCAGAGACATGGAGCTAGCCCTTGTCCGAACGCTCCAACAGTCCACAGTGTCTAGCGCGGCGCACCCGTCCTGTATGTCTTGCGTGTCGTCCTGTGTACCGGCCCATCCGTGGAGTTCAGACGTAGTCAGACGGAGGCGTGAAGTTGAGAAGTCGTGGGAGGAGAGAGGAAGAGGCTGGAGGGGATCGTTTGTAGATATTGTCTGCGTGCCGTTGCTGTGGTCCTGCCATCGTTGTTTGGGGGGGGGGGGGGGGGGTCGTGTTGTTGTCGTCGCGGTGGTGCCGTCATCAACGTTGTAGTCGTAGTCGTGCGCGATGTCGCCGGCTCTATGGTGAAGGGGTGAGTGTGCAATAGCCGGCGGACAGAAGAGCTTACCGTGCACAGTAAAAGCCAGGCCCCGATGGCCAACTCAATGTCTGACAAAAAGGTGGTCATCAGTTTGTAAAGTCAGCAGGAACGACGACGCACCGGCACAAGAGACGAAATGATGTCGTCCATATTATAGCTAACGGTGCGCACCAAAATAATGGTCACTGCTTTTATGCCGGTAGTCGTGGTCGTCCTAGGGCCGTGCTCATCCAGCACATCAAGTGTAGCACGGGACACAACGAGACGGAGATCCAAGTCGACACGTCGTGGGGAGAGGAAGAGAGTTGGAAGAGACAGAAACTCGGACTTGGAAAAATCCTAAATGAACATGCACGTGGTCTGATGGCGTGCTCGCGTCCCGCGCACGGGCCACTCTTCAGTCATCTCGATCATTCTCCTCTTGCTTTTCCTCTACCCTCCGCGTCACGCTCAAACATCTGACTCGTTTTCTTGGCGCGTTTGGCTTCGCGCCGGCCGCGGCGCCTCGGATGCGTTCCGGGGCGCATTCTGGCACTCGTCTCTGTGACGGCGCCATTTTCGGACGACTTAAAACGTCTAAGCTCTCAGGACGAGTCGTCAACACTCTTGGAAGGCGTGGGCGGGTCGAGCGCCCAGATTAGCCACCCGCTTCGGACAGAGAGTGGGGCTGGACGGCGTCGCGGATGCATCCAACCCCAAACGGTGTGTATTTGGTTTACTTTTCATTATTTCTTGGCTAACCTTGTTCCAGTTCTACATACTATTTTCCTAGTGCTTGGACCGACGGCCATTTGCGAGGACGACTCTTACCGTGTTCTGACTCTCGACGAGCAATGCGGATGCGTAGCCTCCCGGAGGAGGAGCAGTACTTCAGGACGACGATGACGAGTTTCAAGAGGCTGGAATAGCCCCCGCGTCGTCGTGTTCGTGCCCTGCAATGAGGTGAGGAGTTTTACTTCGGGCTGGAGGGCGTCGCGGACGCATCCAGCCCAAAAACGGTGCGTATTTCTATAAATTTTTAGTTCTAACCACACCTACCATCTCCTCGCAGGCGCCGTTCTCCCCCACCAACTTCCCGCACCATCGTCCTCCTGTACGCATGTTGTGTCCCTTCCCTGTTGCTATACAACAGGGTGGGCATTGACTGTGTGCATCGTGCTCGTCGATAGCCCCCGTGCAATTGCCCGGGGGTCGTCGGCGCGCACGAAAAGACAATCTGTTCCATGGGTACGGTATACCCACCACCCGTTCATAGTAAGCAAAAGACATCCTTGCCTGAAGACACTTGCTGAAAGATCAAGACAAGAAAGACGAATTTGCAGAAAGACCAAGACAGGAAAGATGAAATTGCCAAAAGACCAAGACAGGAAAGACCCATTTGAAAAGACCAAGACTCGGAAAGACTCCGGCGGCAAGACCAAGACCAAAAAAGACCTCTGCCGAAAGACCAAGACCGGAAAGACCAAACCTCTGTTTTCCTGATGGATAGGCTGCTCGACGTCGCGAGCGAGGAAGAATCCTCACCTGACAGCATCTCAAGGCGCATCTTGGCCCTCAACTTCGCTGCCCTCCACACGACTTCTAGCGTACGTGAAATCGACTTAGCTAGGCCCTTGCTGACTTGTGTTCTACAGACATTTACGCATGCCCTCCTGCATTTAGCAGATAATCCCACGTATGTCGAAGAGCTCCGGAAGGAGGTTGAAGCGGTTGTACACACGTCAGGATGGTCGCTGGATAGCCTCAAGGAGATGCACAAGCTCGGCAGTTTCTTGGCCGAATCGCATCGCGTCAACGCTATGGAGCAGGCGAGTCCATATACTTACGCCTCTACTTTCTCTGGAGCTTATTATGTCGTGCAGTCATGATGGACCGTCGGGTTAAGAAACCCTTCTTCTTCTCAGACGGCACGTACCTCCCGGCAGGCACGCTCGTTGGTGTTGGGGTGCACTCGGTGCATCGCGATGACCACAATTACGACAGCGCCAATGAATTTAACCCCTGGCGATTCGTTCCAGGCGCAGACGAGACGACGGCCCCAATTATACGCATGACCAAAACGTCGCCCACGTACTTGGGTTTCGGGCATGGGAAACTGGCATGCCCCGGGAGGTTCTTCGCGGCGATGGAGCTGCACTTGATGTTGGCGCATGTCGTGCTTCAGTATGATGTGAAGTATCCAGATGACGAGGGCAGGCCAGAGAATCTTTGGTTTGGGGTGTCTTGCATTCCAAACCGTAATGCAAAGATTCTGCTGAGGAAACGGGAAACGGTCTGATAATAGGACAATTACTAAGTATGGAACACTGCGTGTACAATGTATGAATTCAAATCCTTTCCCGAATCTTCTGTTGTGAAGGACCGTGTAATGATGAACTGCGTACTTGATTCTTCCTCGTCGAAGGTGCCTACAGCTCAGTGGGCTTGAGATATAATCACCTTCTGAAATACAAGCGCGGGAAGGAAGGAAGAATACTGCGGTTATTCACATTCATGGCTAATTAAATTACGAGAGTACATAAACGAGCTATTCGTAGAGATGCTCAACGGTGAGCTGCGGTCATAGAAAGCTTTTTAAAGAGGGCAGATCATAGACACTGGAGCGTCGCTTCAGCAATTGCACAGTTAAGCGGGAGCGAAAAAGCTTACCTGGTAGTAGTAAGGCGCCGAGATTGCAGTGCAAGTGAAACCCGCAGCGCATGTCGTCGGACCAGTGTATCCAGTACCTGAAAATAGAGCGTTAATATTGACACTTTCAGATGGTGAGATATATTCGTACCGCCACATTGTCCATACTGAGTCTGGGTAGCACCGGAAGCGGACGACGTGCCAGACGCGGGAGCACTGCTCGTGCTCGACGACGTAGCCGACCCGCCGGTGAATGTAGAGTTGAGGGGGCCGAACTTGATGTTGGAGTACGTGACCTGTGCGTTCGGGCTGTTGGCCTCAACATCCTCGGGCGTGCCGGACGTGGTGGCGCATGTACCGCGCGCGACGCCGGGGGCGGTGGGGTCCGCATCGGTGGGGTAGTCGCTGTCGAGCCAGAGCATGCTGACCGCGTGGTCGTCCCAGAGACTCAGCACCAGCGCCATGCCGTTCTCGAAGGAGTCACCCATGCCCGCGAGCCCGCCCTTCGCCTGGAAGGAGTTGGTGTCGCCGAAGAGGGTCTTCTGCGCAGTGCAGTAGTCCTCTGTGACGGAGTTGTAGTCGGTGAGGCCGGTCAAAGTGGAGTAGGAGTTGGCGTGGACGACGCCGTTCTGGACGTAGAAACGGCGGATCTCGGTGAGCTCTCCGCTGGCGGTGCCGTCGTCGGTGATGAACTGGGTGACGATGGTGAACTTGGAGCCCGTGTCGATTGTCTTGCCGGGACCGTAGAATGAGGTGTCGCCCTGGCGGAAGGAGTTGAAGTCGCAGCCGTCCTTGTCGCAAACACCGGCGTAGCGGTCGTCTCCTCCACCGCAATCAGTTCCTGAGCATTGAGTCTGTCCGTCAACAGTGCACGGGTGAGGAGTGTAAGCCGCTGAGATGGAGTTGGCCTCCCAAAGGTCCATCTCAGCGCAGCAAGAACCGTATTCACCGGTTCCTGAGTTGGATCGCTGGCAGAACCTCCCCAGTTCAGAATGTTGGCCTAAACATCACAATTAAGTAATTTGTCGAAAGTAAGAAAGAGAGGCTTACCTCTCCGTTAATGAACTTGATATCTTGGGGGCACTGCGAGTCGCAGTAGCCGGTTCCATAAGCAGCGCCGCCTTGTTCGTTGGAAACCTGGCCTTGCCGCCATCCTTGTCCATCTCGACAAAGTAGACAGCGCCATTGAGACCGCAAGGAAGTTGGGAAAGGTCGACATCGAAGGCAATCTCCTGGTTCTTCATGTTGAACATCTGATAGTTGTTGGCGTCCTCCATGAGGTAGACGCGGGATCCAATGTTCTTCGCTTGGGATTGCGTGACGAATTTGAGAGTAAGAGCGTTCCCGCTTGCAGTGATACCGTAGGTGCCAGTGTAATCTGCGCCGTCGAGGGCACAGTTGGCGGCACAGGTGGTGGGGTCCGGGCAGGCCGTCGCGTTCCACGCATCTCCGGTGTAGCAGTTAGTGTAACCGGAGGTGGAGTGAAGCCAACGCCAGTTAGAGTCCAAGACGACAGAACGCGACTGTATGAACATTAGATTCTTCGACGATTTGAACGAAATATGATTACAAACCTGGCTCGTGCAGCTACCACCAGCAGAGCATTGCTGAATGGTCAATGGGGGGTGCGTTTCGGTTGTCAGGGTCCCGATTTGCTGGCCAAAGGCCACAGCGAGGAGGGTGTAAGAGACGAGGGCGACCTTGTTGAACATGGCTGAGGATGTTGATGCATTTCTAGCGCAGATAGTAGAGCCTTAAGTAGTGTTTTCGACCGGAGAATACCTGGAGCTCGTTGAGTGCGGCTGGGCTGGTCCAACACTAAGAGTTTTGGTTTGAGCAGAGAGACGCGTCGTCGCCGAGATGAGCCCGCGGAGTATCTCCGTCTTTGAGCCGTGAACGTGATTGTTAAGGCAGAGAATATTGACTTCTCCGGGATGTCACGTCAAGCTAATAATGTAGTAGGAGATCAGAGCCAACAAACCTAAAGGCGCCGAACATTGCCTCCGTTGTGGTAATCCGACGGCGAGCGCGCCAGCTCCACAACGCCTGCGTAATCTCAAGGCAAAAAAACGTTTTGTCTTGCTCAGCAGCTATGAAAGCAGTCAGACTAAACCTAACACCCTGCCAGCTTCACGGCGAATTGTGCGAGAGTGCCTGTTCGAAGTACCTTTCGACCATGACACGTTCAGACCCGATGTTATTCCTCCGGTACTTCGCCTCTTACTCTCCGCGATAGTTACTTCCAAGGCGGAAGTGCTGGCAACGAGCGCTCGTGACCAATCGATGTCCGGGAGGGCAAGATACGGGGTCATGGAAGTTAGATAAAGGATTGAATGAATCACGTAACCGACGAGCCCAACGCTAATGGCATTTGGCGACCCGCGTGGACGACGTCACCTAGTCATCACATGTTTTGTGCAGCGGCAAAATTGGGTCGAAATTTTTCAAAACCAAATGATGCCCAATAAGTCGATTTCCGGGGAGAAAAAAAATGCAGGAATTTCTGTCACGTGCGCAAGGTGAGACGTGACAAGTGTGACTACAGCCAAAAAGCGTGACGCGGCAAAATCGGAAGGTACCACTTTTTCAGTTTTGAGTTATGTAATTAAAAATTCCTCTTGTAGAACTCTTCCCCAACCAAATGGAGCATTTTTGTAAGAGGACTTGGTCGGCCAGGCACTGGTCGGGGCTCCGGACGGCTCGCACAAAACATGCGGTGACTAGGTGACGTGCACCATAGAGAATTCAGACGCTGAGAAAAATGCTCCCGATCTCGTTCATCTTCAACTTGATGACGAGCTAAGCTTGAACATTATTTTCCAAAACCGTCACCTCTTCTGTAAGTTGAACGTCTTGACAACCAGGAGGAATGATAAGATAGATTAACGATGCTCTGTGGCGTTTCAGTGTTGCGGGCTGCGAGACATCTATACCGAGTGCCAACGCACTCATGATAGTCTTCGAATTCAAGGAGCGCGACCACATATGAAAGCGTAGAAGACGGTGTAGAAAACCAGAAATGCGCCAACGAAGGAGTGCTATAATACGCTGGGATGTTGAACTTGATTCTGCAATCCTAGGAATGAACTTACATTTTTGCCACCACAAGGATCGCATTAGGAGTTGAAATCAAATAGAGCGGTCCCATAGATGGAATGTTCTTGGCTTTCAAAGCGCAGGAGACGGTGGATACAGAATCGTAACATAGCAGTAGGTGACACTGTGGGCGTCTGGCAAGTCTGTTTTAGGAGGTCCTTGTAGTTTCGCCGAACACGAGGCATGTTGACCCTGAATGGTCTTGATCCGGCTTAGGCTAAGGAAGTGGCTCCTTTGTTCTCTCGCCTTCACGTTGCCGTCATCTTGGGATTGCCCAAGAAGTGGTCCTAGGCAAAGGTCGCCCCCGTATGGATACGCACAGACCTGGAACAGTACGCGAAAAGAACAAGGTAAGCCCTCTCTTTTGTTGCTCTTTGTCAATTTACGAATTTGTTAAGACCAGCTTCGCATTGTTCATTTTGATGGAGTGGCCACCTTGATCTCTTTGATTCGACAAAGAGAAATGAAATAGCAGCGCTTAGACCGACTCAAGGCCATATAATGGCGTCGAAGCCCCATACAATTGCATTGGACTCTCCCTGCCATCCAACGCCTTTCTTACCTCTGCAATGTTTTCTCTCAAGCGCCTTAGAGCCTTCCTCCGGCGATGCCACCTCCTGTCTCCCAGACCCGAGCCTGTCGCAAAGGCAGTCGTTCAGCTACAGCCACTCGAACAGATCCAGACTGGTCTCAGAGTGCGCCATGCGAATCCGATATCCCCGACCTCTGCGACGTTAGGCGTCAACTCCCCACCCCAGGATCCCCCGCGCTTCCTTGCTCCACCAGTGGTAAACACCTGTGCCACTGCTGGATCATCCACGGCTCCGCGCCATGTTA
This sequence comes from Hymenopellis radicata, assembly GCA_015501595.1. Classification (NCBI taxonomy): domain Eukaryota; kingdom Fungi; phylum Basidiomycota; class Agaricomycetes; order Agaricales; family Physalacriaceae; genus Hymenopellis; species Hymenopellis radicata. The sequence continues at coordinate 21,186 of JADNRX010000708.1, forward strand.
CTACTGTGACTGGAAGCTCGTTCCGCAACGGCGCTGAGGCACACACTGCTTCGCAGATCGCGTACAACGACCACACGTACCGTTTCGCAAAAGTATTGGGGAGCGGCTCTTTCGGTGTTGTAAAGCTAGCGTTCGAACACAAGAAGCCTGTTGCCGTGAAAATAATCAACCGCACCCAGTACTACCTCGATGGCATTCCACTAGCCACTGGACTTGACCCCCACTGTGGCTACATGTCGGATATCCAGAGGGAGTTCGATGCTCTCGAGGTGACGACGTCTTCCCGCTCGCCCTTTTTGCCCACCGTGGAAGCATCCTTCCAAGATCATCAGTTCGTTTATATGGTCATGGTAAAGCACTCGCATCTTTAGGGTATCCTCGTACTGATTGGATCTTCAGACTTATTACCCTATGACGCTAAGCGATCGATTGGAGGAATTGACAGCCAATAACGAAGCTATGGCTGCACCCGAACTCAAGCTCAAGTTCGCGGAATTGGTTTGTCATTTCGTTCCGACTCGCAGTACAATGTTAACCCTCGTGTAGATCTTGGCTCTGGAGGCGTTGCACCAACACGGTTGCTCTCATTTCGACATCAAGCCCGTCAACATCATGATATCGCAGTCAGGACACATGGTTCTCGTCGACTTCGGCATCGCGGAGTGTGGTTCCGGTATCTTTGTGACGGAGGGTGGCCCGAATGGGACTCCTGGGTATATCGCACCAGAAGCTCATCCTGTGGAACAGTCGGGAAGGACGCACTATTCTGCTTTCACTGCAGACATCTATAGCATGGGGGTCGTGTTTCTGCAGATGTATCTCGCACCAGTGGATTCCAATGTAAGGTCATTCACCCTTCCCCTCGATGCCGTTACTGACATCGTTTTTAGGACGTATTTTTTGGGTCCGGCTACAACATCGTTATGGGTGTTCGGGATAGTGCTCATGTCAATCACTACGCGGCGGACCTGATACAGGCGGTATGTGCGCTATCATTCAGTGCTCCATCTCTCTTATGTTACTCCTCCAGATGATGGAACCCGAACCCGACCGGCGGATACCCATCGGCAGAATGAAGAATCATGGGTTCTTTGACGACCTGTAGGTTGCTTCTCCAGTCGTTCTTGCTATCACGCTCATGCGTTTCCAGTGATTGGGCCCGAGTTTTATCTCTGTCCTATAATCGTACGTTCCATTGTTTTTTTTCAGAATGTTACTGATACTGCCTGGCAGCTTACTACGTGCCCAGTGTGAACCTCAAGCTTTTGTCCGAGCGCACCGTTACTACCGTTCCCCACAAATCTACCGCTGTTCAATTACCAGTACCGCCATCAGGCGCTCGTCGTACGCCTGTAGTGCCGCTGCCCGCGGCGCAGAATCCAACACCTAGACCATCGCCAGTCAAACCCAAAGTGGTACCTGCTCAGACCGCCCCTCGTGAGTGCTAATTTCTCCTCGATCTCTCCAGCTAACGAGCATCTCCGTTCTCTCAGGAACACAACAACTGTCAAGAGCTGGACAGAAAGCGACTACCCCAGCCCCAACCCAAGCAGGTGGACGAGCCTCTATGACGAACAAAGGCCAGTCACCGTCACAATTGCGGAAACAGTTGGCTGCAATGCAGTTGAAGCAGCGGGAGCAGCCGTTGTATCCTGTTCGACCGCGGCAGCAGCCAACGCCACTGTTGTTTCCTGAACTGGTGCTGCCGAAGCAGAGACAGCCCGCCGTTAAGGGTCGCGAAGAGCAGGGCGGAAGGGATGCTCAGGCGACGCAGATAGTTGCGCGTCGGCGGAAAATGTCTGTAAATCGAATCATTCCAGTCCGTGAGTCTTACGTTCCCGCCTGAGCCTCTACGTAGGACTGACGCTCCTTCGTGTCTAGCCAACAGCAAGGACGAATTTGATCGGACTTCTCAATAAATACTCACGTTGCATTATAATGACTTTTTTCTGTGTTGTTCTTTAGCTTTCACTATGCTGTTGGTTGTACTGTTGTCGATGTTACGTTCTATTACGATTGAAAGTGCCTCAATGTACTTTCTCAATGCCCTTAATGATTAGCCTCCCTAAATGATTACTATACTATCTACTGAGTACAATCGCGCCCACTCAGGCCCACTCCCTACAGAGGTACCATCAGGTCGGCGGCTCACAGAACATCGTCTGTCTGAACAAGATTTTGAGAACAGCGTGTTCTGATGCGTCGTGTTAGAACACACTAGAACACGCAGGATCTGCGCCACAGGGTCAACCTCTTGTTCTACGTCACCGAGCGTGTGTGTCCATCCATATTGGTACAGGCTATGCATCAGACTGGCAGATTACGTGGCCTGAACAATGGCTCTACATTTCCATCACCATTCTCGTCCTCCCACTGAGCATTCAGCGACAACTTTCCTCTGCATATTGTCTTCATTACCAGTAGTCTTTCCGTCTTATGTCTGCAATCATGAAGACGTCCCGGTCCGGGCTGGAACCACCGCCATCGATGTATGGATTATCTCCTTGGCCAATGTCCGCCACCACCACACCTGCCGAAACCGCTGTCACCGTTACACCTGCCGAATTCGTTGATTGTTCGACACCTTCTCCCAATGTCGACACATCTGTGCCAGTTATCGAGGAAGAAGCACATCATGATTCGTCTTCGGGGACCTCCGCATCCTTCTTCGTTGACGAACCCACCGCTGAACTTCGCAGTTTCTCTAACGGATACGCCCGCACTCTGCACTTCTTTGTCTCTATAGCTCGCAGATCATTGTACGATCAACTGGACAAGCTTTTCCAGACGCGGCCCGAGCTGTGGCCTAATGAGCCGTGGTTGTTCGATGTCCAGGATGTGTTCGTCGCATACTACGAGGACGCAGGCGATATGAACAGCCTGTGGGAGGAGTGGACCAAGGATTATGAGAGGCGACTGGCGCTACTAGAAGGCTTGCCGTTCGCGGAGCAGGAGTTGGCACTACAGAAGCTGTCTAAGCTTTGTATGCGCACACCACAGACTATCAACGAGTACGTGTCTTGCCTGCATTGATTTTAGCCAATGTCTGACTTCGCGAATAAAGTATTCTGCGCTTAAAAGCCAGGGCACACTACGCCATTAAAATTATCACCCGAACCCTTCTACCAACGCTTACCACCAACATTTGTAAGTCGATCCTTAGCCAGCATAAGCGACTACGGTACGTCGTTTACTCTCTTGATGCGTACGTTGTTGACATACTTCGCAGCGGTAATCGCGTCAAAGTCCAGCCTGTTTCACTGCCACCCATCACGCAGGGCGTCCTTGAGCTCGACTCGGACCAGCGCGGACGCGACTTCATTTTGAATCTGTTTCCCGACGAAATTACCGCGGTCGAGTAGGTTCTTCAGTGGTCTGTGATTAACGTTCCTGACCGTGTCTACTAGGAAGCTCAACCTCGATATGACAAAGACTATCTTCGAGTTGGGTCAACGAGCTAAGGCCGCAATAGCTACGCGCGCGCAAATTTCTCGTTCTACAGGCCTTCCACCTGGCGCTAAGAGAGAAAAAAAGACATATACTCGAATCCCGGCGTCCGAGTTCCGCGCGGACGATGACGGACAGCATTGACTACTAGATGAGACTCGGACCGAGCAACAGATGCAGATCTAAGAGATTGTTTGTTAATCCTGTCTAACATAGTCCCTGTTTATACATTAGATTCGTTTAATTCGAGTGTCGGAAAGGTCGGAGCCTCATAAGGTTGATTGTCGGGCTAATCTTGGTCTGTTCATATCTCAGTACGGGAAAGGAACATGGCGTGCACACTTCGACGATCTCGCCCTTGTTCTGAAACAAATGAAGGATTCGCAAAGAAGTACAGCGCGACATCACAGCACAGTGTAGAACAGGAGCAGAACGGGGATCATCCTTCGTAACGAACACAAACTATCCCTCTCATATCAGTTATCAAATCATGGAGGCTGAGGACGCAGACATATGCTTACCTCTCAAAGCCTCAGACAGTCTTCCTCGTCTCATCCTCCTGGCCCTCCTTCAACAACCGACTCTCCACCTCGAATAACCCGGAGGCATTCAGCCTTTTGACGATCGCGTCCCCACATGCTGTAGCGGGTCAACACGCCTCAGCGTAGTGCCATTTCCGGGAGAGTGTCGGGATGTAGTAGTGCGAGAGCGCATTCCGATAACATGACTAGATGGTGTGAGTTCGTTTGTTCAGCAGCGACGAAGGAAACGTACCGGAAGAGAGGAAGTAACCGTCGCCCTTTGCCTTAAATGTCGTCTTGGCGTGTACCGTTCCGTCGCGGAGGAGGTGACGTTGACGACGTCGATGTGGCCTTTATGCATGTCCCTATATTCGAGGGAAGACAACGTATTTCGGTGTCCTTGTTGGACAAAAAAAAATAGTAGGTTGGCAACTTTGGCACTGCACAATGGTCGTGAACTCTGGTGACAGTCAGCTCTGTGACAGTTAACATCAGGAAAACAGCCAATGCGTCTTGTGGGTCTTGGTCTTGCGCGGCCCGTCTTTCCGAGTCTTGCTCTTGCGACGCGAATCTTTTCGGTCTTGCTCTTGCAGACCGTCGTCTTTCCGGTCTTTCTCTTGCCGTCTTGTGGCATCCCGACTATTCTTATTCTTGCTGTCTTAATTTGTTCTTGCCAAAGGTTCACAAATTTGAGAAAAAACATAAGTTATATTCACATAAGCACATGAAGCCCAAGACTCCGAAAGAGCACGTCTCGAACCAGTCAATGGTGAATGTGAAGTTGCTGGGGAGGCTCGATAGCGATAGGAGAGTAGTGTGGAGGCGTGTATGCGCGAAGTGACTCATCATCTCAGATCTGGCGGTGTCACTAAGAAGAGTCAGTCGACAAGTCCTTGGTT
>JADNRX010000709.1:0-26034 GCA_015501595.1 Hymenopellis radicata
TTACCGTCTTGCACTCCGACAAAGCCATACTGACGCTCCAGATCCACAAGCAAAGCAGCATCAATAGGGCGTCTAAATTCCGCCCACCCGGAGCCTCACCGAATTCCTTCACCGCAGCCGCCAACCAGTCTGGCGCGCCATCCATCACTCTCAAGGCACTGTGCGCAGACTCATCTCCAGCCTTCCCGCCATTCCATCGATCGGTGCAGGCTGATCCAGCGGTTCCACAGAGAATTCACGTCCACCCAAGTTAGAGACCTCAACGAGTCCGACGCGAGTCAGACCGCGACTCGTGACGCAAGTACTCACGCAAAAAGAAGTCCAGTTCAGACTCGCGTCTGACTCGACTCGCGATGACTCACGAGTCATCGCGAGTCCACTCGCGAGTACTCACCATGAGTCCGAGTCATCTCGGATACTCACGAGTACTCGCGAGTCCATACGCCCCAAGTATTCATGCGCAGCGAGCATCCCGGGCAATGGCACGGGGACAGTCAGCTGGGCATGAGGATGGGGTGGGGGTGATGGTAGGAGAGTGGGGAAGATGGTAGAGGAGTGAGGGAAGTGGTGATGGGGAGTGGTAGTGGTGGTGGTGGTTGCAGTGTCGACGCGTCATCCTCTCACATCATCCAGCTTTCTCCTCCCCTCATCGTATCGCATCCGTCTCCTCCTCATCGCCGTCCATCTCAGTCGTCATGTCATCGTCGTCCGTCGTCGTCGCGTCGTATGCTGCCCACTTGCTGGGGCTTACGCGTCGTGTCCACATCTATACGGAGACGACTTGCAGTCGGTCTCCAATAATATGGACGCCGACTTGGAGTCGAGCGCCGGTGTCGTCGTCACCGACTTGAAGTCGAGTGACGGAAGTCGTCCTCAAGATCTGCTACTGGCGCAGAGCCAGCAGCAGCAGGCCCGGCACAAAGCCAAGGCCAGATCCAAGCGAGATCCACACCCTACAGCTGTCTGACAATCGTCAGGACAGCAGAGGCGACAATCGTCGCACTCTGGGTGGTCGTGGTGGTGGTTGAGATGAGAGTGAGACGACCCGATCAGACGCTTACGCGTCGCTTCGGGATTCGGCCCGGATCGCCGGATCGAGCAGGATAATCGCGCACGTCTCGTTCTCGAGACCTTGCGGACCATTTGCTCTGCAAAAAATTGGTAAATTTAGTTTAAATATATATCTAACTATTTGTGAGTCATCGTGTGATGACTCGTGGTCTGCAGACGGATACTCAGACTCGCGACTGGACTCGCGAGTATGTGACTCGCGAGTCACGCGAGTGCGAACGCCGACGTGCCCGAAGCGAGTCGAGTCACCAGATGACTCGGTGACTCGGTGACTCGTTGAGGTCTCTAACCCAAGTCCAGTTCGCCCTCTGTATTACGCGGACTCTCTTCGTCGACGTCTATAGGCATACTCTCTTCTTCGTCGAAGTCAATGGACGCTCCCGAATGCACGCCGGAGAGCCTGCATCGACGCTGTGCTGACCTCCATTCATCTGCACATCAAGTTCGCCACTCCCTCCTTCCTCGACATCCATTGGATTCAACTTCCTTCCTTCTGCCTCCCCATCACCATTTCCAACACGTCCTGACTGACGTATCTCCCCATGTTCCTCCACATTGCTGCTCTTTTTCGCAGTCTGTAGCGGTTTGGGGCGCGGCCTCGGCCCGCGGGTAGGCTCTGGCACGCCATAGAAAACCTTCTTCGCAGAGTACTGGTAGAAGTCCTCGTCTGTCGCGTCCTTCTCCTTCCTTCTAATCATCTTATCCTGTCCGTTGGCTACACCCGCAGATATCAGCTTGTTTCGTCGCATATTGGCTTTCAGCTTGCCAGGTTTCTCCCTGTTTTCCTTCATTTTGTCCTTGTTCCTCGCAGTCATCGCCCTCTTCTTCGGTCGCGCATCGTCTCCCCCGCTGCCACTCCACTTTCGACTTTCGCTTCTTTGACCTTCCTCCCTCATCTGTGTCGTCCTTATCGCTGTCGTCGCTTGATGAATCACTGCCCAAGGAGTCCGAGTCGCCAAAGGAATGTAGGCCTTTGAGTAACAGTGTACTCGGGATGCCACTTGCGCCCATATCAACCCCTTCCATCTTCCCTCTCTCAGGCGGCGTCGCAGCATCAGGAATTATGACAGCACGCTTGTCCGCTTCCGTATAACACTTCGCGAGGTAGGATCGCCATTGGCCGTGCAGCCACGCCGTGTTGTCGACCCCCAACCAATCTGCGAAGCTCTGCGGTACGCTGGTAACGGTCCTGCTAGTGCTCACGCTAACAGCTTAATTTAGAGATCTCAATGAGTCCGACGTGAGTCAGACTCGCGACTCGTGACACGAGTACTCAGGCAAAAAGAAGTCCAGTTCAGACTCGCGTTGGACTCGACTCGCGATGACTCACGAGTCATCGCGAGTCCACTCGCGAGTACTCACCATGAGTCTGAGTCATCTCGGATACTTGTGAGTACTCGCGAGTCCATGCACTCCCAGTATTCATGCGCAGCGAGCATCCCCAGGCAATGACACGGGGATAGTCAGCTGGGCATGAGGATGGGGTAGGAGTAGTAGGAGTAGGAGTGGGAGTGGTGGAAGTAAGGGTGGTGGTGGTGATAGTCGTGGTGGTGAAGGTAGTCTTGGCTGTGCATCCCGCATCCGCGTCCCACATCCTCGTCACCGCATCCCACATCCTCGTCACCACATCCCGCATCCTCATCACCACATCCCCGCATCCTTCATTCATCGATGTCATCCGTCATGGCTGTGGTCATGGTCATGGTCGTGGTCGTCGGGTCGTTGCCAGGTTGTTGTCGTCCATTGCTGCTATCATAAAGACAGCAGCAGCAGGCCTGGCATAAAGCCAAGGCCAGAAATACACACCACACGCCGCCTGACAATCGTCAGAGCGGCAGGAGCGATAATCGTCGCATCCTGAGTGGTCGTGGTGGTGGGAGAATACAAGAAAGATGACTCGATCAGACGCTTACGCGTCCTCTCGGATCTCAGCCCGAATCGCCGGATCGGGCGAGATAATCGCGCACGTCTCGTTCTCAAGACGATGTGGACCGTTTGCTCTGGAAAAAATTTGTAAATTTTAAAATTTAGCTAAAATATATTGCTAAATATTTGCAAGTCACTGTGTGATGACTTGCGCCCCACAGACCGATACTCAGACTCGCGCTCGGACTTGTGAGTACGTGACTCGCGAGTCACGCGAGTGCGAACGCCGACGTGCCCGACGCGAGTCGAGTCACCAGATGACTCGGTGACTCGGTGACTCGTTGAGGTCTCTAGCTTAATTAGTCATAATGACGTTAACAGTCAATTTGGAACTCACTTTATTCCCAACATCTCACCTTGGAAGTTATGAGTCGGACCGCCGAATAGCGAGAACACCTTCAAAGTCGATGCACTCTCCACTACGCGTTGCATCCTGGCAATAAAGTCTCCCGCGCATTCCGCCGCTCTATGCATGCACTTCATTAGCTCAAATCCAAGTGTAACAACCATTTGGACAACTCACTTTGCTAGGGTTTCGAAGTCAGGTTAAGCTTGACCGGTCAAGTCGCTTAACCTGACCGGACTTGACCGAAATTTTGACCGAAGACCTTTGACCGGCCACATAATTTGACCGGTCACGGTCAACAGTCAAGGTCCAAACAAGAATTTTGCATAACCGCAAGTAACCGGCCATAACCGGTCATGACCGGTAAAATATTATTCGTGTCATACGAGCATGCCTGTGCTAAATAGCACAGGCAGCATTTCGCAGTACACGACGACCCCGCACATCTCCCGTCAACATAACATTGTGAGTAAATGCTGCGTTGCCGGAAGATGATGAGGGATTGGAGGAGGTGAGGTTATGTCGTGAGGTTGATGTGATGACGTGATGGTTGTGGTCGAGGCGGTGTAGTCCTGGGGTGGTGTAGTCGTCGTGGAGGGGGAGACATTGTCGTTGTGCCGTCAATCCCATTGTCGTTGGGGGGTTGTCGTCGTCGTGACATGGTCATGGTCGTGGTTTAGTTGCGCTGGTCGTGATATCGTCGTTCTGAAATTGATCATAAGTAAATAAGCAGAATAAAGGAAAAAGGACGCACCTTGAAGACACCGACTGTCAGCAGACAGTCGGCATCAGATTCATCAGAACTCTGTCCCATGGGGGTCGCCATCGTTGTGTGTTTTGCGGCCTCGAACGAGGGCTTACGCGTCCTGCGGGCCTGTTATCGTTGCGCCGTCGTAGTCAACACTGGTTCTGTCGACACTGTCGTCATGGTGATGCCAGTGCGATGGTGGTCGTTGTGGTGTGGTGCGGTCCGTCGTTGTCTTGTAGTGGTGGTGTAGTTGTGGTTGGAGGTTCTGCTGTTGTCGCGCGCCGAAATTGATATATAGATTTGGATCTTCGTGGTGCCGTTGTGGCGATGGCGGCATAATTGCGGTAGCGGTGCCATCGTCCTGACGGTGTCGTCTTGCGGTGGTGAGGTGGTGGTTGTCTCCCCGGAACGTTGGCATTGTCGTCCTGGTGCCGTCGTCGTGTGGAGAGTGTGGTGGCGGTCGTCGTCACCATAGCTTTGCCGTCGCTGTTGATGTTGCCGTAACCTTGTTGCCGCCATCTAGTCGCGACCATCTAAATAAGTTGTCAGCTGTATAGATAGAGAAAGACGAAAAACACGCACCTTGATGATGCAGCCTGCAGCAGACAGTGCGGCGTCGGGTTCCAGAATACATCCCCTGCTCCCTCTGCCCCGTAGGCGGTGTCCACCATCGTCGGAGAAGATTTGCGGCCTCGTTGGAGGGCTTACACGTCCAGCGGGGCCGCCGGGGCTCTTCAAGCCCACATATCAATGAAAAAAGCGAAAAAAGCAGTTAGATGAAGGGAGGAGGACGCCTAGAAGACCCGCGTCCCAAGGTCGGGTCTTCGGCGTCTAGGCGTCGTGAGAGGATGGTGGTAAGATGGAGAGATCGCTACCAAAAAGCGTCTCGATCACCATTCAGATGATCGGGCCGGACGACGGAAGTGACCTCGGGACAGTTTCAGAGACGCAACGAAGGCGGCGCTTGCCCTCGGATGTGTCGGGATGTGATCAGAGAATGTGCTTTCACAACTTTGAAATTTACCTATTTTTGGCCTAGTCAAAGGATTGTACCGCACTTATAGGCGAGTATCTAACATGTACCATGATATTGAAGTCTTTGTGATGAACGGGGGATGTATCTCAACGAGATCATGTCTATACACATTACTATCAATTGTAGGATGATACACAAAGACTAATAACCTACTGTGAAGTGAATAAAATGTAAATCATGAAGCATGAGCCAGTGAGTATGTACGCATGCAAGTTCTTGCCTTCAGTGCGTGGAACGATGATGTTGCCTTGAGATTCAAGAGAAACATGTCCTAATGGCCCAGTGGTTGATCCTACTATTGCAGCTTAACTTAGTTCCAATAGTCTTTGGTTCAATACCCGCTGGTGCCATTTTGTTCGGCTGCCTACCCAGTTATGACTGATCATAACCGGTCTTGACTCGGTTATGGTTATGACTGGTCACGACTGCTTAACCAGGCTTAACTTGACCAGTTAAGCTAGTTGACCGGTTACGGTTACCAGTCAAGGCAAAATGCTGAATTTGCTTGACTGGTCTGGTCACCGGTTAAGCCAGATTAAGGTCACTTAACCTGACTTAACCGGACTTTCGAACCCTACACTTTGCGCGTGAAACCGCATCCTTCGGCGGGCCATTTTCCTGGCGATCTTTGAACTCGGCCTTCGCAGTGTTTCCCTCCTCCAATGCCTGAGCTTTGAACTTTGTTTAGACATCCGGCGGCATCGTGTTGAAGAGGTCTCGCTTCACTTTGTCGCGGAAGTTGATGCTCAACGTGTCGTCAGCCTCTTTGTTTGGTCGCTTGTCCCCCGCGGTGCTAATGGCCGTGTTCACCGCCTTCTTGTTCTCTCGTGCCCAGACGTTCACAGCGTGTGGTTGTCTGGGACACTTACTCAGACCCGCCAAGTCCAGAGCCAGCTCCGCGTAGGCATCCACACCCACATTTTTCGACAACTTCATGGCGCGTTTCTTCAACTTCTTGGCACGGTACTGCAGCCATCGCCTCAAACGCTGCAAAATCAAATAAGAATCGATTCACCTAGAAAATATGCCACACTTACCACATTGGTCCCGTTGACGTGCTCGCACTTTGCAGTGAGCTGTTCGTCGGAGAGCCCCTCGTCATTATCTACGGGTGTGTCGTGCAGATTGAAGGGCGTCAGGACATCAGGTTCTTCATGGTCGCGCATAGGATATGGAAAATGATGGTGATAAAGGTGCTCCCACTCGCTCATCTTTTGCTCGAGTTCCTGCCACACTCCCTGACTCAAAAGGTCGGCATACACCAGAACCAACGGCAGGAAAATTTCCTCGCACTTCCTCTTTATCCATCCTTTCAAATTCTTGCGCTGTTCTTTGGATTTCTTTCTGTACGCCACCTTCTTCTGCCTCGCCCTTGCTTCCTTCCCTGTCGAGGACTCTCCAGTCGCTGTCGCATCAGGCTGTACTGGCACTCCAATCCTAGCATCGGGTACAGCCGCAGTCTTCGATCCTGAGGTTTTTGACGCGTCCGGAGGGTTCGTAGTCTGTGTCGCGGCCTTAGTTGACGCGTCGTCGAAGCTTGTAGTGACTATGGGCGGCTCTTTTGGCGTGGTGGGCTCCTCCATTTCATGATTGTCCATGGGGGAAGTGGGCGGTCCTCGCGCTAACACTAAGTTCCTGTCACCGCTCTCCCAACCAATCACAGTGTATCTGAACCCCCGGGCTTCTCGAACCCTGCTTTATCGTACCCTTGTGGTCCTCGCCACATGAGCAGCCTCAATTTCATCGCCCAAGATCGAGATCGATTTTGCACGGCCCGCTAGTCAAAACCTTGCGCAGCACTCATTTCCTTCTCAGACATTCCCTCTCTGCATTCTCGATGTCCTCCAAGGCTGCCGACACCGTTGAAACTGCTGAAGCCCACACTGCGTCGGCTTCCACTGCTGCTGAAGGTATGTTTATCCTTTGACTACCAAAACTTGCCTCACACCACCCTAGCACCGCCGCCATACCCACGCAGTCGCATTCCTGTCAGTTTCCCTGTCGACTGCATCTACGATCCCCTCATTCCCATTGAGTACACTGGGGCGGATGTGAAGTTCCGCATCGGCGTGCTGTTTACCGAAGTCCCCACTCAACCGCTCAGGCCCACGTACATTCCCTCCAACATCGACGGCAGCAAGGTCTACTTTTACCCTATCACTATCAGTCTGAAAGTGGGTATTCTAACTGATGCGTAAGTTGCGTCCACTGAAGTATTCAAAATATTTTGGTAACCTCGATTCACACAGCAATGAGTCCTCCACCCTCACGAGCGGCATTACTGGTGGCTTCTTTAAGAAGTGTCACAGCCAGAGTGCCGCCATCTCCTACTTCAACAGCGCGCTCAAGAACGACAAAGTGCGCATCGGTGAACTCCGCGTTTCCTGTTCGGTTGCGTACATCTTCTAATCTTCGTTCCACAAATAATTTCTAACATTTTGCCAGGGCGCCCCACGCGCCCTCACATCTCATAGCTTGTTGACAGAGACTTCTGCCTCCAATAGCAGTTGTGCTGTTGGACCTGCAACTCCTCACCGCTGTGAAGACTCGCGCTTCCGATTTGCGAGGGCGTGAGGAGTCGGTCGAGTCGAGTGCAAGCTCTGTAACTCTGAGCGCGTAAGAGAACCTGTCACCCAGGTCTGGGTCCTAGCCGTGGAAACGGAAGCAGATATGGATGCTCAGCCGAGTAGAGCAAGCCTTAGCGTAGCTTCATACGGGACCGCACGGCGCGTCCGGGGTGTCCAAACGTTCCTCAAAGTAAGAGAACAAGTATTCGGCATTATGTAAGCTAACGTACTGACAAACATGTACACAACAAATGTCATGCTACGAATCCTTACAACCGCAGTCATATCAGCGATCCCGTCGACTCTCTGGCTGACTCTCTCGCCACAGCGTTGAGTCTGGCGCCTACGTCGAGCAACCAATTGTACTCAGTCCGTGCGGGGGGGACGAGCACCATCACCGATCATTGGTGAGTACCTGAAGCGATCTCTTTGCTTGCTAAACTTGTTTCCAGGTACGAGGCTGGGTCCCAACAGTATGGGAAATGCCCAAGTTCAATGCCTCACCCCAAAGCGCCGCAAGCGCACGCGAAAGTGCTGAGGCTATGTCGTCTTTCGTGGCATGCGACCAGGTGTATACGACGATTAGTGCGTGTCAGTTTAATGCATCTACACAGCTCAAATACTCATTCTCCTCAGTCAGGATGTTCAGGACACCGTTGACGGAGAATCGGGTGTGCTCTGGGCCAGCTACCTCACTGTAGCTCTCGCCGCAGCGACCTATCAATATGCCTGTCATCAGGCCGGTCTCGTGTACAGTACACAGACACCCCCGCCCGCCCGCCATTTTAAGCGTGTCTGTCTTGAACATCCGAAAATCGCTCTCTATCCTGGCGATAGCCCGCTGAGCCAAGGTGCCTGCAGTGTTTCCTGGCATGTCGTGTACTGCGGCATTCAACCAGGAGTCTATAGAACGTAGTGAGTCCCGATTCCGACACCTTTTGACTATAGCTAATTGTCTCCTTAGCATCGAGGCTGCCGTCCAGTACGTTGTTGTCCCAGGCGCGATTTATAACTCGTATGCGACCTATGGTCAAGCTCGTAATGAATACATGTGCGCGTGTAACGACAAACACATTGTACGCCTCGATGTAGTTTGATTACTTCCATTTTGTACATGAACTACTGTACTATTACGACCTCATCTTCGCATAACGCGTAACGGCGGGGTCATTTTATCTTATCGGATCCCGCCGATCGTCTAGAAATCCTTATCGGGCTTTCAGAATTTTTTTTTTCTAAAAATCTGTGAAGATAAGGTTGTAATAGTACAGTATTGTCTATCTGTGTCGCGAAGCGCACTTCATACCTCAATTGATGCCTGATGTTTCTCCCGGCCTCATCGTTTGATTTCTTGCAAGAAAATTCATCTGTGAAGATAGCACTGCGCGAGCCAATCCCTCAGGAAGCACAGGTCGGACATCTGGGCCGATCCTCCGCCAGAACGATGTTTATAATTTCCTAGCCTCAGTTCACCCAATACCCCTCATTCAACGCTCCATAATAAGCATTAAGTGTCCCTAATTAATGCTATCTATCAGGTTTTTAGTTTGAAGTAGCGGAATATGGTAAATGAAAATCTCGTAACACGCTGAACCGTGTAAATGCTTGAACATCATCTATTGCCTAACTTAGATAGACACCATCATCATCTCTCACCAGTGCGAACCGACTTCCTCCTTCTCACATTGGTCCTGCTCACTAATTGTTCCGTCTAGGTATGCCCAGGAAAAAAATCTATAAGACTCCTGAAGAGAGACGGGCAGCTAGAGCTAAATACGACCAAAAGTACTACTCGAAGTTGTATCCGATCACTCATTGGCACTTCGCGCTTTTGACCTATGGCCTCTACAGGAACCGCGATGAAATTCTGGCCAAGAAGCGCAGTGATTATCACATTCGTACACTCACGGGGCACGACAACGACCAAGCCGTCAATGCAATCTCGCCGTACGTGTTAAGTGGTCCATTTCGCCGTCCGTCGACCAACCGTTGCCCTTCATAGCGCTGGTGATGTTGACAACGACTCCGAGTTGCACATGGCTATCACCACGCTCAAGATTCTTCGCACTTCTCTCCGTTACGAGCGCCAGGGCTCTTTGGTTCAATATGGTCAACGTTTGTATGCTACGGCTCTTGAGGATGGTGCTGGCTGCATGCCATTCCTGCAGCAGGTGAAGGAAAACGCAGCACCCTATGCACTAAGGACAACTAGTTACAATCTCCTAACTAGTAGGGGAGGAGAACTAGTTGTTAGCTCTCCGCAAGAGGGTGCTATAACTAGTTGTTTAGGGCTCTAGGTCGTTCTGGCAGCTCAGCTGGCATTGCCTGGCAGGCCCTGGCATCTTCTGGCATCCCGGCATGATCTGGGTAGGAGGATATAGTCACATGACCAAAAAAGTGAAGGGTCTAGGGCCCTGCTCAAATGGGTGGGGTAGAGATCATCAGGAACCATAGATTAGATATTGATGGGATGTAAGTGATGTTCCTAGGATTGATGGATTGATAGATAGCTCCTGGGATGGGTGGGGATGCCCTTTGTGGCACATTTTTGATTAGATCAGCATTGGGCTGGTTGGGGTGGATAATAATGAATACTGCTGTAGGGATGGCTGTTGGGTGATGAAAACCTTTTTTATAGTTTTTTGGGCTGGGAATCCAATAGTGTAAACTATGTTGCGATAGCTTCAAAACTGAGGGAGATACTGTACTATTTCGACCTTATCTTCACAGATTTTTTTTTAAAAAAAATTTTGGAACCCCGATAAGGATTTCCAGGTGATCGGCGGGGTCTGATAAGATTAAATGACCCCGTCGTGACGCGTTATGCGAAGATGAGGTCGAAATAGTACAGTATTAAGGGTGCAAAAATGCGCCACACTTCTAGTAGGCCTTGTACATAGTTTATAGCCTTGGGACTTTGATACCTTTTAAAGGTACTATAGAGCGATATCTGATATCATTTTCAGGTGATTTCATCGAAGGGTTCAAATTGAGTGGATGATCCTCCCTCTAGAGCGTGGGAATTCTGATCAAAACTCCGGTGGAGAGGAAGACTGACCTCTAGAACACAGGTCTCTTCACCAAATAACATGGTTCCTTTTGCGAAAAGGTTGTAAATGAATGTCTAAAGATAGCCTAGTACAATTTAGAGAGGTATCCCTATGTTAAATAACCAAAAATGCGAAAATGCCTAAAACAGCATTGGGGACCTATCTATACATGGACTACTGGGTTGGGGACACTATCTGTATCATAAATAGAGGTTTAGTACTACTATAAACAATGTATCAAAGCCTCAGATCCCCAGAGTGGCAAGATCCTATGCTATATCCCTGGTGGCCCTAGAGCAGTCATCCTGATATATCTCTTGAACCCTTCAATGAAATCACCTGAAAATGATATCAGATATCGCTTTATAGTACCTTTAAAAGGTATAAAAGTCCCAAGGCTATAGACTATGTACAAGGCCTACTAGAAGTGTGGCGCATTTTTGCACCCTTAATATCTCCCTCAGTTTTGAAGCTATCGCAAAATAGTTTACACCATTGGATTCCCAGCCCAAAAAACTATAAAAAAGGTTTTCATCACCCCAACAGCCATCCCCTACAGCAGTATTCATTATTATTCACCCCAACCAGCCCAATGCTGATCTAATCAAAAATGTGCCACAAAGGGCATCCCCCACCCATCCCAGGAGCTATCTATCAATCCATCAATCCTAGGAACATCCCTTACATCCCATGGAGGCTGGATGAGCACGACGGGCTTGGGCACGCCCAGAGGCATGCACCATGCTCATGCGAGCGGTGGTCGCTTTGCATGGGGATTTGTTTTTGCGTCGGGGCGACGCCGTTACGGCCTTTCGCGAGGGAGAGCTCAGTTTGGAGTCCACCATGGTGATGGTCGTAGGTAGCAGCCTTACGTCCAGAAGGGGAAGGTACGCCTCTAAAAGCAGGCAGGAACACGTGAGAGAGGACAAGTCGCAGAGAAGATATTACTTTAAATGTTTATAAGACGCGGGTATTGTAGTTTGCCTTAAGCGTGGTCTTGACGAACTACCACGAAGGAGGAATCACGAGAGAAACAGTCGTAAATCTCGTCTACTACGTCTATGGCCTGGCTGAAGTCACGAAGCATACGGATCGCATCCGAATCCTGCCCAGCGAGCTTGCCAATCTGACTGCAGAGGGCAGAAGCTTTGCGCCGAAGTCTCTCTGCGTTCACCCTATGCACTAAGGACAACTAGTTACAATTCCTTAACTAGTAGGGGAGGAGAACTAGTTGTTAGCTCTCCGCAAGAGGATGCTATAACTAGTTGTTTAGGGCCCTAGGTCGTTCTGGCAGCTCAGCTGGCATTGCCTGGCAGGCCCTGGCATCTCTTGGCATCCCGGCATGATCTGGGTAGGTAGGATATAGTCACATGACCAAAAAAGTGAAGGGTCTAGGGCCCTGCTCAACTGGGTGGGGTAGAGATCATCAGGAACCATAGATTGGATGTCGTGGAGTTGACTCGGCGGACCACGGAAGTGCGCAAGTAAGTAATTTTCTGTCGTCCTCGCTTGCTCATTCTTACTGTTCCCCATCAGAAGCATCTGTACATGCTTGAATCAACTACGTCGCCCCACCGCTCACTACGAACTTGGCACCGCACAGAAATATTTAGGTCAGTCGAGTGATTAGTTTCTCCCCAGACAATCGTGTTGAACATACATCAGACGGCTTTGTCCCCGGGAGCTATGAGCTCAATAGTTGGGTTGACCACTCCCCGAAGGCGTCCTTCGACGACAACACCGTATTCCACTGGCTTTGTGACAGCATCTTCATGCGTCTCTACCGCGTTTTCAAGACGTTGGGAATTCGCACTGGGGATGACCTGTTGCATCTGTCCTTGGACATTCACCACCATACTCATCGGCAGAACGTACGCGAGGCAGTTATACTGTCCGGCGTAGCCTGGAAGAACTTTCGCCGTGCCCTGCGTGACTTCGTGCGCCCTGTTGTACACGAGGTGTGAAAGCCTGATGTGCTGCAGATAGATGTGCCTCCGAATTTGATATGCTGTTGTCGCTCCTTGTCTGTGTAAAATACTGAACGTAGGCGGAGCCTAAATTCGGGACATTTTGAGATGTGATGGTAAGATCGTCTCATGCTTCCTACTATGTCATTCAACCCTCGAGAGCTGGTCGACGCGCCGTCTCCGTCGTCGCAAAGGTATTGATATCGCCGCGCTTGCATTGGTCGCACTGACCCAAAAGCATCACAGGTTGCTGTCCTGTCACCTGAAGGAAATGCGGACCAAATTTCACAAGCTGGACTCCCCGAAAGGTGCCGCGCCTCGTAGTTGTATCATCTTACCTCTGCTGACTCATCAAGGTCGCGCTTTATTGTCGAAAAGACTTACCAAGGAGGACTGTCGCTTCCTGCTCCCGCGTCTCAATGACTGTGGCATCCTCACCATGGACGATCTGCAACACATGGCGGGACTAGTCGTCATGTGGGAGTACGATGGCATTCTCAGGATGGGACTCGGCCTCCTGATGTTTGGAACAAATTGGCCAGCACTTAAGAGCTTCTTTGGGACGTTGCGCGCAGAATAGAGACCTCAACGAGTCACTGAGTCACCGAGTCATCTGGTGACTCGACTCGCTTCGGGCACGTCGGCGTTCGCACTCGTGTGACTCACGAGTCACATACTCGCGAGTCCGAGCACGAGTCTGAGTATTGATTTTCAGACTGCGAGTCATTACACAATGACTCGCAAATATTTAGATCTATATTTAAACTAAATTTATGAATTTTTTGCAGAGCAAATGGTCTGCAACGTCTCGAAAACGAGACGTGATATCCTGCCCAATCCGGCGATCCGGGCCGAGTCCCGAAGCGACGCGTCAGCGTCTGATCGAGTGGTATCTCTTTCTTTTGGACCACCACGACGACCACCACCACCACTCAGGGAGTGACGATTGTCGCTCCCGCTGTTCTGACGATTGTCAGGCAGCCTCTGGGGTGTGGATTTGTTATCTGGCTCTGTGCCGGATGTGCTGCTGCTGTCTTTATGACAGCAGCAACAGACGACAACGACCCAACAACCATGACCACACGTCGATGACCACGACCACGACTACAACAGACAACGACGACTGCCGAAGCATGCGAGGATGTGGATGCGGGACTCGGTGATGTGGATGCAGTACGCGGTGATGTGGATGCGAGACGCGCTAACGAAGACAACGACGATGCGTCGTCCTCACCCAGGACTACCATCACCACCACCATCTCCACTACCACCACTCTCACTCCCACCACCACCACCACCCCACCCCATCCTCATGCCCAGCTGACTGTCCCCGTGCCATTGCCCGGGGATGCTCGCTGCGCATGAATATACTGGGGTGGACTCACGAGTACTCGTGAGTATCCGAGATGACTCGGACTCATCGTGAGTACTGACGAGTAGACTCGCCATGACTCACGAGTCATCGCGAGTCGAGTCCGACACGAGTCTAAGTTTGACTTATTTTGACGTGAGTACTTACGTCGCGAGTCGCGAGTCTGACTCGCATCAGACTCGTTGAGGTCTCTAGCGCAGAAGAGGCGGCCGTAATTGAGACATGCTTCAAAATCCGTGAGCTTGTCCTCCGCTCTGATGTGTGCCATATGCTAATGGGTCTTACAGCAGCTCTTCAGCGCCAGATGATTAGAGAGAAGTATCGGTCGGCGGGGGCGACGTTGTTCAGGACTCTACGTTCGGAAGATGTCCTGAAGGCTGTGCCAGGTGAACGACTGGACCCCAATAGAGATCACCACGAGTCGCATGAGTCTGGAGAGTACTCACGAATCAACTCGGACTCGCAGGGTCAGATACTCGACTCGACTCGACTCGCGAGTCAGGGGGACTCGAGTCAGGTGAGAGTCATGAACAGCCTTTGACCCCCATGAGTACTCACCTGATGAGTCACGAATCGACTCGAGTCAGGACTCGTAGTGATCTCTAGACCCCAAGGTCAAGAGGGCATTCGCTGCGTATACCTTAGATCTACCACGTTTCGCGTAGATGATTTGTGCCCTTTCGAAATAGTATTGTGATTTCAAAATGATGCCCGACGCGTCCTTCAGGTTTAGGCATCAGACTTTGAACCAGATCATGAGATCACATATTCCTAGTGGCTGTACCTCCACCGAGTCTCTCCATCACACCACGACCATGTACGACGAGCCTCCTGACGGCCTTCCAGAAAATCTGGACGCTGCTTCCAGGGCTGCACACCACAGGCTTAAGACTTTCATCGCGGCCCAGCGCGAGATGCATAAGGCTTTAGTAAACAGATACATGACGAGTATGTCTTGATTTTACTTGGATGAAAGATCATCTGCTGATAAGTTCGCAGAAGACATAGGTATATTTCAAGATGCTTCAACAGATGAGGAGGAGGCACCGACGGGTAAGCTCTCACATTGCATTTCAAATGACTCTCACCACAGTCTTGAGGTTGCAGTAGCTAGCCCTACCCGGGAGAACGAAGAACACGAATCAGATGAGAGCGTTTGGCCGGAGGAACGCGTGCTTGAATGGTTGAATCATATGGAAATAGGGAGTGGACAGCTTGTTGCCGTGATGGCCGATGCTTTTGCGGCATCACGGCAGCCAGGACCTCAAATACCGTATGTAAATAATTATTTTCGCATGCAAATAGATACATAAACTATGTCAACCAGGTGAGCACAGACACGCCTCCGCTAGAACTTGGTCACTTTGCTATATATAACTTGCAGCATCTTCCTCCCGCTATCTCTATGTTGTGTCATGACAGAGTCATTGTCAGATTGAGATTGTTCTCCTTAGGGTTTTAAGGTTAGGTTAGGTTACGGTTAGACCCCCTCAGTCAGGTCTAACCGTAACAGTAACCATAACCAAGTACGCTAATGTCTGTTAACCATAACTGTAACCACTGATAACTGTCATTAACCGCTAACCGGTTATTTTTCCGGTTAGGTTAGCGGTTATAACCAGTTATAACCGCTTTTCCGGTTTAACCGGTTATAACCAGTTAATAACCGGTTTAACCGATCATACTTCACTCAAAAAGGGCAGCAGGAGGGTTTGAACGCCCGCATACCGCACATATTAGTTAGAAGTATGACCCATTACCAACTGAGCCACCGCCGCCGCAGAATATCATACTTGAAATGGGTTTTATGGTGAATCTCATTCCCATTAATACTAGTATAAGTGTATCTAACAATAATGTTTAACGGACAGTCTAACAACAATGTTTAATGTTTAACAGACAGTCGAGAGATTTTTTCGGTAAGACAACACACTGCACAAATGTGCAGTGGTTATATCCTATACGAAAAGCACCTCGACAGTCCAGGAATGTAAGCAAGATGGTGCATGCATGGTGTGTCATATGTAGAGGGTGAGAGAGAATCAGAATGTATGCAGCCCACATTGGTGGGGCTTAAGCGTCGCGGAAGATGCCATATTACTGTAATGAAGGTCAAAAAAACCTCTACGGCGTCATTCTACACCATCGAGGCCATGAACATGCAGAAGATAAATAAAAGCACGTACTGTTCTTGGCTGTACGCATCTGCAACGCCACCCAGCCCAACTTCCAAATTATCACCTCTCTTCCTTCATCATCCTCTCCTGGAGTTGGTCGTTGTTGTGTCCCGGAGTCATTGTAGTCCTCTGCCGCTGTCATAAAGACAGCAGTGGTGCCTAGCACGAAACCTCAACTAATAGACCGCCTCGCCTGCCTGACAATTATCAGCATGGCAGAGGCGACAATTGTCAGGCTCTGAGTGGTCCCAGTGGTCGTTGATTCATCCTGTGGTGGTCAATGGCTCACTGCAGTAACAAAGAAAAAAAATACGCATCTTTATGACGCCGCCTGCCTGCAGACAGTGCAGTGTCTAGTTCCATAACCAATACTGAAGTCCTCTACCTAGCAAGGCTTCTCCGTCATTGTGGTTGAAGATTTGCAGCCTTGTTCAAGGGCTGACGCGTCCTGCGGGGCCGCCGGGGCTCTTCAAGCCCGCATATCCAGGAAAAATGGGCAAAAAAGAGGTAGATGAAAGAAGAAAGACGCCCGGAAGACCCGCGTCCCAAGGTCGAGTCATCGGGGTGCGGGCGTCTTGAGGTGGTGGTGGTTGAAGACAAAGATCACTTACTAAAATGCATCATGATCACCACTCGAATGATCAGTCCGTTAATCATTGATTACTTATGTGATCATTTAATCACTAGCAATAATATCTCTACCAGTTGTTGACTGTCTTTTCAATCAAACAAGTATTCATTATAGATAGAAATATATTTTTTCTCACTTTCAAATAGTGTGCATTGGGCTTAATATCAAAAGGAGAGGTCCCAAAAAAAGTTTCAGACAAATCCCCGGTACTCGACGATCTGATCACTAGTGTACAGATTGGATCCATATGGTGATCAAAGGCTCATTCTCTCCCTTCAACTACCACCACTATCAAGCTAGTTCCTCGGTGATCAACTTTGTGTTGTCGCCTACTGTCTTGGAGACTGACTTTATGTCATCTCCTTTAATCTGACTCTGTCTGCGGGCTTGAAGAGCCCCGGTGGCCCCGCAGGACGTGTAAGCCCTCAAACGAGGCTGCAAATCTTTAACCATGATAATGGAGAAGCCTTGCTAGGCAAAGGACTCTGGTATTGGCTATAGAACTAGATACCGCACTGTCTGCAGGCAGGCGGCGTCATGAAGATGCGTATTTTTTCTTTGTTACTGCAGTACGCCTTGGCCTTGACCCTCACAGGATGAATCAACAACCACTGGGACTACTCAGAGCCTGACAATTGTCGCCTCTCCCGTGCTGACGATTGTCAGGCGGCCTATAGATCGTAGTAGTTTATATCTCATCCCACCACCATTAGCACTCCCACCACCACTCCCAGCACCTTCACCACCACCTCCACTGCTCCCATCACCCACCACCCCACCCTCAGTCAGTGCTCATGCACGGTTGAGTATCTCTGTGCCATTGCCCGGGGATGCTCATCGAGTATAAATGGATTTGTGGGGCATCCGTCTGTTAATCATTAAATAGTATGCATGTACTTCACGCACTTGCTATACCTATCAGAGTATGACTGGAGAGGAGCTATGATGTGTTTGATTGTTAATAAGAATAAGTCTGTCAATAATTTTTTATTAGGAGTAGTGTGTCAGTTAATCATTTGACTTGGTAAGTGGCGTGCATGACCATTATGAGGTACATGCACGCAGTTACCATACTTGTTTGGGTGTGAGCAAAGAGGGCCTATGAGACCTAAAAATTGATAGAGCTTGCGGCGGCTGTGGCTCAGATGGATGAGCTCCTGCTGTGTTTCAGCAGCAGTATGTGGGTTCAATTCCCACTCATGGCAACCTTCTTTTCGATTTTCTGGATTTGGTCGGTTAAACCGGTTATTAACCGGTTATAACCGGTTTAACCGATATAGCGGTTAGTGCGGTTGTAACCGGTCAATAACCCTAACTAGCGGTTATAGGATATCTGAAATATTTTTTAACCTATAACCGTAACCACCTCTAACTGCTGAAACCGGTTAAGATCCTTAACCGTTATATCAGTTAGAGGTGGTTAGGTTAGGGTTAATGAGCGGTTACTAACTGGTTAACTAACCTAACTTTCAAACCCTAGTTCTCCTAACCATGTATCGTGTAAAGGCCTAGTATTGATTTTGCATATGTGTTTTAGTTGCATTATATCGAAATGTGTGTCACTGGCAAGTTTGAGAGGGAGTGGCTGCTTCAAGCACAAGGATGTAACAAGCTCAGCCCACCCTCTACCCACATACCTCCACCCGAAGGGAGACTGCACCTTCCTCACTGATCCTCCCAGTTCAAGCAAAGAGGCTCTTTAACCTTCTTCCTTCGCCGCACGCACTTAAGAGTCCAATGGCACGAACTGTGTCGATCTGAGGCGTACCACGTATCCAGTCTTACCGGTCTCATTAGGAGACGGTCAGCGCGTGAAGGAGCAGATGAATGACAAGACTTACTTCCATTCAAGCCTCGAGACCAGCGCGATTCTGGAATCAAATCAGTATCCGAAGAGCTTCATCGCAACTTGAAGGAAAGGACATGCTAGATGCTTCACTCTTGAATGAACTGCAAATGACGACAGCTAGAGACGGGAATATGATCGCGAACAAAGGTGATACGGTACACCAATGATGACTCAGGGAGATGATAAATGTACCTCGATGATGATAGACGCCTCCGTTGTCCAAGATCAAGGAGTTAATGATAAACACTTGATATGAAAAAGATGAACGTACCATACTGTACCGTTTCGACCGGTAATTCGCATACCGGATCACGGAGCCACGCGAAGCAAAGCTATAGATAGCCCATATCGCGTCACGGTCCATTTTTCCAGGCACAGATCGCCCAAAATGGAAATTTTTGGCCCCGCCTAGCGGCGGGGCGTCCCAATCGGGTAATTCCCGTTGCTGTGCCTGGAAACGAAGCTATTCCCTATAGGTTCGCGGCATATCGCGTCACATGCCGCGAACCTATGGTCGAAACGGTACAGTAATGAGAACGACGAACATAGCGACCCCGTTGTGAGGTCAAGATGTCAGCAAAGAGATCCAATGAAGGACAAGACCAACATCCAAGAGGGCCAGCTGATGATGACGACGCCTCAATCTAAGGCGATGTCAACAACGTTGTTGAAAATGAGTAAGAGAATGCCTTACCGGTAGAGACCTCAACGAGTCACCGAGTCATCTGGTGACTCGACTCGCTTCGGGCACCTCGGAGTTCGGACTCGCGTGACTCACGAGTCACTTAAGCGCGAGTCCGGACACAAGTCTGAGTATCAATATTCTGATGGTGAGTCATCACACAATGACTCGCTATTATTTAGAGATATATTTTAGGCAAATTTACAAAATTTTACCAAGTTAAACGGGCCCTTGGGTCGCCCAAACAAGCTATGCGCGTTATTTCCTTGCGATCCGGCATTTCGGGCCGAGATCCGAAAGGACGCGTAAGCATCTGATCGGGTCGCTTGTCTCGCTTCCAACCACCACCACGACCACCCAGGGACCACCCAGGGAGCGACGATTGTCGCCCCTGCTGCTCTGACGATTGTCAGGCAGCCTGTGGGGTGTGGATTTGTGGTCTGGCTCTATGCTGGACCTGCGGATGTGCTGCTGCCATCTTCGTAACAGCGGACCAGGACCAGGATCAGAACAGCGACCAGGACCAGGATGATGACGACGATGACGCCGTGATGAGGAGGAGACGGATGATGATGCGAGTCAGAGGAGAAGGAGGACGTGACGCGATGAGAAGGTGCAGGATGCGAGGAAGATGCAACGACGACGACCACGGTCCACCACCACCACTACCACCACCACTGCCCTCACCACCACCACCACTATTGTCCTCACCTTCCCCACCACCACACCCACCCATCCTCATGCCCAGCTGACTGCCCCCGTGCCATTGCCCGGGGATGCTCGCTGCGCATGAATACTGGGGGTGCATGGACTCACGAGTACTCATGAGTATCCAAAATGACTCGGACTCATGATGAGTACTCACGAGTAGACTCGCGATAACTCGCGAGTCATCGCGAGTAAAGTCCGATGTGAGTCTGAATTAGACTGATTTTTTCGTGAGTACTCGCCTCACGAGTTGCGAGTCTGACTCGCAGATGACTCGTTGAGGTCTCTACTTACCGGTAAGTAAGCGAGGGAGGAGGGTGAATACTCCATGGTAGTTTAAAGATGACAACCCCATGGACAGAGGTGGGGTCCAAGGCTAAGATGGTGATGTCAGTAACACTATTGACAACAAGTGAGACCAGAACGTACCAGTCGAGGAGGGTAAGGAGTCCGTAGTGGCACAGTCAAAGTCGTGAAGAAAAGTTGAACTGTCAAAGTAAAGGTAAGTCAAAGAACAAACCATTCGAACATGCACCTACCTACCAACCCTGTCAATTCATGACTTGATGCTCCAAGTCCGCCACCAGTTGCTGTCGTACAGCAGCAGTGCATCTGGCGAGAGTGAGGGCCATCACGCAGCCTGGAAAGCACACCCAACTGGCATCAATTCCATGTTGAACAGAACGGCAAGAAGTCACTTACCGAGGGCGGCGGCACCGTTTCGAGAGACGTCTGGCAATACCGCTAGAACACCAAATCCAACATCCCGACGCGCCTGCCAAACGATGAGCGTCTCTCCTGGCGGGGGCACATCTTCTGCCTTCTGTGGGGTCCTTGTACTGTGTAAGTCTTTGCGGGTGCTAGGGACTGGTCAGTAATGAAAGGGTTAGAGAAATAGGAAGGACTTCACCTTTGATAGCGCAAGTCTCGAATCGTGCTCAAAGTAAGTAGACTCGAAATCGTGTCTGCAAGTACGGGGCTCTGACAGTTAGGCCGGACGAGGTCCGAGGCTATAGGCCACTTACTAGTCAGGAAACTTGTCGGTGTACAAGTACAAAAGATGTCACCAGTAAGAACAGATACAAGACTGAATCTCTGGTGTATTGTGTATGTCCATGCCTCTTCGAAGTGAATTGAACGAGGTTGAGTATCCGCTCCAACCACCTCTCGAACACAGGCAATGGTCTACGATTCCTATGGCAGCGCGCCATTACCCTCTCGTATGTCGAGGCCCAGTGTGGTGCGTCTGCGAGTGGGAATATCAACATTCAAGCTAGGCCGTTGACAATTTTCAGACAAGACTTACGGACAGCGCTTCTCGAATTAGCTGCACTACTATTGACGTCAGGGTATCAGTGTCGCAGAGGTAGACACAGCAAAGAGCGAGGTGCGCAAGCTGAGGTACTAGAGTGCAGATGATGGCGGTATTGGATGAGAAGGAGATGGCACTAGATACACCTCCATATTCGAGTGTGAAGACGTCCAAGGGCGCGCTATTCTCGTGGCGAAGATAGATGGTGGTATAAAGCAAAGACGAGTTCGAGCATCCTGCACAGTATAGCAGTGGCTATCCGCCGTTTCAGTGCGCCAAACATCACAACATCAACGCGGTGAGGTGTACAATGCAACATGTCCAGTCGCAAAATGACGCGGAAGACTGATGAAATTGAATCCATCGAAAGTTGAAGCAATACTAGATACACTCATAAGCACCTTGAAGAGTGGTTTATTGGACGCGACTTCCACTGCATGATGGAAGCCGATACGGAGGCGGATGTTACCATATGTTCAACCGTACTTGGAAGACAAGGCCCACTCGCAAGAATCAGATCTCCCGACGGACATGACTGCGAAAATGCAGGATTGGGCTGAAAGCGAGTTATTTGTTAGGAATAACAGACTCTACAAGAAAGATAAGAAGGGAGAACACAAACAGGTGTTACAAAAACCCGAAAGAATGGCGGTTTGCAAGGTCATACACGACAAGAATGGCCATACATCAGGAAAAGGCATACTGGGCTCAGGTCAGCCATGATCAACCATAGCTGCCTAGGGTCAACCATGAGACATCAAAGCAGTTGAACTGCAAAGCTGACTCTGAGAAAGGTTCCCCCTGCAGCCTAACTTAGGCTGCTCTGGAGTCTGCCTTAGCTATCTCTGACTTACTTCAAGTCACTCTGGATATACCTCAAGTCAACTCATGTAACATCA
This sequence comes from Hymenopellis radicata, assembly GCA_015501595.1. Lineage (NCBI taxonomy): Eukaryota > Fungi > Basidiomycota > Agaricomycetes > Agaricales > Physalacriaceae > Hymenopellis > Hymenopellis radicata. The sequence goes on from JADNRX010000709.1 coordinate 22,342, forward strand.
ATGCTACTAGAGTAAGCTACAGGCTAGTCCTCAAGCTGACTGCAAGTTACTCAAGCCTAGATATACTCAACCTGAAGTTCACCCCAGCAGCAGTAGAAGAGAGTAGAAGAGGTAATAGAATCATATTTCAAAACAACACTACAACGAAAACTACAGACAGGTCCTTCTACCAAGAGATTCAGGCGACGAGCATACAGTACTGGATATCGTGCACATTGATCATTGTCATTAGTCAGGCAAGTAGATAATCGTGCGTCCGTCTGCACAATCGAGGACGGCCATACTTCTAATGGTCTTGAGTAAGGTCATCCTTATTGTCGGTCCCGCAGTGGTCCTTTCCAGATTGTCGTTGTCCTCATTGGGGTCATCCTGGAAAGACCCTGTTGTCGTTGTTCTCGGTCGTGCTTGGGCTTGTTATCGTCCGTGGGTTCGCGGGTCTGTGTCGAATCGTCGATGTGTCATCCTTGTCCTTGCTGTCGTCCTCGTTGCAGTCAGTTCGCTGCAGTGGGTAACGATAACTGCTTACCTGCAAGTCTGCCGTCTTGTCGATGCTACCTGACTTGGAAGGGCTTACGCGAACACATCTCAGTATTACAGCGGTTTCAGTGGTAGAGCCGCTAGATGAAGGGCGAGCTCGAGCTGCAAGATATTCTGCAGAAATAATGAGTCGGGAGGCGAGACAACGGAACGGCTGCAAGAGTTGGAAAACACACCGTGGCAATGGAGAGGAGATGAAGAATGAGGATGATCTACTTTCCGTGGTAGTCAAGAGCAAGGCGTGTTGGGTCGAACAATCGAAAAATAAACCAACCTGCACGTGATGGTGACGTGGCCTGACAGCGAGCTTGCCAACCGAGGTGTCAAGAGGACTGAACATTGCAGGCGAAGCAGCGGAAGAAACTCACCGTACAACACCGCTCCAGGATGCAGCAGAGCGCCGACTCTCAAGCCAACGGTGCAGCTCAAAGGGGTGATAGCAGCATAGTTGCACGCCCACCATCGAGGTGTATGGAGTCGTCACCATGATCTAGCGCGCCTATTAGCAGTCATGGTGGCACTGGGAAAAACAAAACGGACCAAGATACTACCCACCTGCAAATGGGGTAATGTTCCATGCCACAGTCCAAATTTCGTAGACCTAAGATGGTGGTACGCAAGCCGAGTGCTCCTTAACGTCGCGGCGTCTGTTCGAAAGGCTGCCTGTGTCGAAAGGGCTTACGCGTCAAGTCCCAAACCCACTGCGCGAAAAGCAAGAGGAGAAGGTGAGGGCAGTGCCTCGATGCTGGTAGTGGTGGTGTGAACGAAGAGATAGTGGTCACAACGCTTGCTCGCTGTTCGCATTCTTGAAAAATGACTAAGTATGAATATATGAGGCAAAATCGAGAATCCACCGCGGTGCTGCCCACCCGACTGAGCGAGCGTCCATTCCTGCTTCCCTCCCATCTATTGGAGGCAGCCAGACCAAAGCAAGACCATGCGCTGCTTGACGCTTGCTCCGCTGAAGGCACTAGAATAAATAAGTGCTGCCTGCTTTGGCAGGGCTTACGCGGCGGTAGGCGTCCGGTAGACAAAGAGGGCAAAACGACGAGAGAGGGCCGATACATAAGTGGAGGGGACGGCGCCGTGGTGATGGTGGTGGTTACTGGAAGAAATAAGACGACTCCGAACGGCGATCAAATGCTGTTCGGATCGTCGGACCTGGATTCCGAGCATCATTAGACGCGTCGTAGACGGCGAACAGGGGGCTATAAACATCGACAGTATATCTACACAAGTCAGTTAAAGGCCTGACTGAAATGCTCCGTCGACCACCTTACCGTCTGACATATCGTTGCTTCTAACATTGTTACTAACATGCGTATCATGTTCACATAGGCCAAAAATTGGCCAAAAAATAAAACACTCTAAATTGCAATATGAATACATCCCGCGATGTCTTAAGGCTGAAATCGTCTCCGTCGTCGCGCTGGAGCTCGTTCAAGTCGCCAAAAATGGCCCGGTCCGATCATCCGAGTGGTGATCAAGGGCGTTTGGGCATGATTCAACTTAGCATATTACCACCACGACACGTCTCGCCCGCTCCATAATCATCCAGCCTTGGAACGCGGACATATACGATATCATTACATCTCTTATACCCGTGTTATACTATGTTTTCCGGACCGCAAGACACCGCGACGCACTCACAGACCTCAGAAGTGGAATTCTGCGCAGATTGGATTGCAGTCTACCTGTGCTTTAAAAGTACGTCGACTTTTTTTGTCCGTGAACTGCAGCCTTCAACCACAACGCCCAGATCCTGCTCACGCTATTTTGGGGTCCATTCGACCGGCTCAATTCCATTAGCACCGGGCTTTCTGTCCTGACTCCGCCATTGTCCACTACAATGGACTTCACCATCCAGAACCACCGCCTCATCTGTTCAGCGACTATCCAGATGCACAGGCGTTCCACAGGCTGCTGCCAGCCAGTCCTCATGGACCGCAGAGTTCTTGCGACATTTAGCCCAACAATTTGCCTCGATGCCAGATCCTCCCCAGCATGTTAGGCATTTATCACGACTATCTCGTCGTTCTTGTCGTCGTCGTCACCGTCCAGCCCGCCCATGATGGGCCTGTACAACGAATCGGGCGCGCTCGACTTCAACGACGCCTGCATCCGCGGAACATAGGCGACTATACCCGTGACGGTCCTCGTCGTCGTTTTCTGTCTGTTCTCCTTGCCGATAAAAGTGCCTACTGCCATGCGCAAAGCGACGAAGTCATTCAGGATGTTCCTCACACTGCACGAAGCCGAAGCATTGGATATACAAGACCGTGGAGGACAGTCGTGTTTGCCCTCCTGGGGCTTGTGGAGGCGCTGTGCTGGGTTGGAGAGGACTCGTATCGCGCTGTCTGGATGCCAAGCGACGTGTGGTGCATCGTGCACGCCTTTCTTATCGCTGCAACTTCTGTACACCGTGACTGTTAGCGACGGTACGTTTCTCATCTTGAGTGCGCTCGGTACGCTCATATGATGACCAGACTGGGTTGCCACGGACGGCTACCATCTCGATGACACGGACACTGCCGCCGACTTTGCAAAGAACGAGCTAGTAGTCAGATTCCGAGCATAGCGGTATGCTGCATTTCTGTTTTCGACGTCGATATAGGTACTCATTATTCACCAGATAACTGTGCTTGTGTCACTGGCAACATCCCCAACGACGAACTATGACCTTGTGCGACTCCTAGAGGAAGAGTGCCCCCAGAAAGTCCAAAATCGAGGCTGACCTTCACCCGCCCAACTCCCTCACCGCCCCCGAATCATCCAACAACTATAAACAAATCCTCGCTCGCATCGCAGAATTTTTTCCAGTGCTCCCCAAAGCAGCATCGGGCCCTGTCCACATCCCATCCGCTGGCACCAGTCACTCCCGCTTATATCCACATGACTCTTACAGCCCCTATGGCCGCCCCACCCTACGACAACGACCACCCTCCGTCTATCTCAGATCCATCTCCTTTCGCCCGGCTACAGCCATCTCAGTCGGATGAAAACACCTGGTATTGGCCATCTGATAACTTCGCAATGCCTTCGCTGTGCACCTGTGGTAACAAGTGTGGATGCCAAGGGTGCAGTCAACATAATTCCAACCCTAATCGTGATGGGAGCTTCAAGTGCACCAATCCGTCTGCATGCGGTGAATGCGCA